>QXTE01000197.1:1329578-1425889 GCA_003942145.1 Platysternon megacephalum | reverse complement strand
GAGACGGACGGGGGGACGACAAACATTCCTTTCCACAAAGAAGAGGAAACTTCCACAGCTGGAGACAAAACTATTCAAAGGATATCCTCGTGACACAATTCACAAACTCATGGTGAAGTTCTTAAACAGTTCACATACCCAGTTAGGCAACTGCTTGATTTATTAATTATTATTTTAAAGTTTGCAAAGTAACACTAACAACAAGGTCAAATTTTAAAAATCAGATGGCAAAAGTTAGATTCCTAAATCCAGATTGAGGCAGGTAAATAAATCTCATTTAAAAAAATGCTGAGCACCCAGCAGCCCCTTTAAGTCAGCACTTTTCAAAATCAAGTCATGAGGGGAACAATTTTCAAAAGCTCCTAAGTGTCTTTGGATCCCAAGTCTTATTTTCAAAACATACTTAGGCATTAGGAGCTGAGATTTACGAGTTCAAGTCCCATTTTCAAAAGTGACTTCAGCACTTAGGAGCCTAAATTGAATAGGTGCCAAAAAAAATTTTGAAAATTTTATTCTCGATGCATAGCTATGGACTTAGAAGCCTAACATTAAGGAAGAGTCATAAACCTATTTTAGGCAGAGTCATGAAATATATATCTTACAACATACATTTTATAAAGAAACATTAAGCTGTCCCACATGGCAGACTATTTGCCTTGACAAACTAACAACTACTGTTGGCCTACCTTTAATAGTATGGTCCTAGCTATGCTAGCTGATGAGTTTCACATTCATAATACCGAAGGAGTCATTAGTATTTCTGACTTCCAATTTCTGAACCAATTTATTTTAGCAATGGATCAGTCTGAGTGTGCTCAAGTTTTCTTGCCAACAGGCCAACATGCCAACATTCCATTATAAGTGATATTTTTGTTTAGAAGGAACTTGCTATCCACCATCTGCTTATTTTCAGGAAAGACTGAAAGCATTAATAATTTTACCGTTAAATTTACCAGTCTAATGGCTCAGATTCATTTATTTTTGGTGATGTTTGGTTATCAAAGTAAAGGTTGAGATGCTAAGATTAATATTACGTCTTTGGTTACACTGCTATAGTACCAAACAAGACACAGAAAATATCAGAGGTAATATAAGATATTATCATGGTATAGATTTGGCTCTCTGGGTTTTAATAGAACATTGAACACCAAAATATATATCTTTTTTATAACCTCAGTTTTACACACATCAGTGAATATTAACATTTCATTTATATACTGAGGCTATTCAAGATGTCTTCAATTCTCAAAATGTTCCTTTAAATGTAACAGGAGACTGAAATTTCTACAGCTCCTTGAATTTCTATTAGCTGTACACATAGGTAGTTTACCACCACACTTTTTAATAAAAAAAAAAAGGCCATTCAATCATCCTATAGTTAATTGGTTGGACCAGGCTGCATCCACCTGAATCATTTTTAATGGATTCTTCATTGATCAGATTGCTAAAACACACAAAGCAGAAGCCCAGAGCGAAGAATTTATGGCCTGAAATGACAGGTGCAAACCATGGAATGTACGCCCACATGCTACAAATTAACAGCAAGGGTAAACAGCTCAATTTGTTGCTCAGACCCTGAAGATGCTTTTCTGAGCATCGGGATGGACAAAGTGGTCAGCTAGGTGACACAGTGACAGCTATGGAGGCTTCCATTTAGTTGACAGAAGCATGCGTCAACCAATATGACAGCTTAAAATGGCAACATCCATTTCCTTAACAAGCAAAATAGCATAACAGCACTTTAAAGGTTTTAATTGTTTTAAACCCAAAGTTTAATTCTGTAGACTTACTAATATGCAAAGTGATTGCAAAGGAGCAGTAGTATATGAATAAAGAAATAAACAACAATCCAGTGTACCCCACATTTTTGTTCTAAACTTCCTGTGTAATAATATTCTTGCACACAGAAACACAACCATATTCTGTATTTTATTTTCAAAAGGTTGCCTCATGCCAACAGAGAAAGAAAAGAAAGAGAGATGTCTTAATGGTTCTTCACCCATGTAAGGGACACAGATATTATAGTGATGGGTGCCAGTACAATCACTGTAATGAGTAGTTTGATAGGCTACAGAACAAACATCCAGAGATCAGGCAAATCTAGAATGTGACCAACTTCAGGGAATGCTGTAAAAGCTTCCTCCTCAAAAAAGCCTTTCCACCATAAGAATGATGGTTGCAACACTGACAACCCTTTCAATCCCTACCAAAATATACCCTTTCCTCAAGCAGAACTTTGGAAGAAGCACTGGTAACTCCAGGAAGTGCATTATGGACTTTGCTATTGCTATTCATTTTACTTGGAAGGTGCTCAAATATTACCGTGATGGGCAGCAGTGTAGAACGCTAAAATGGGTAACATTAGATTTTGTGCCTTCCTTCGCAGTTGAGAGGCAGAGATACTAGGGATCCTGGAGACAGAATGACTGAAAGTGAATGGGTTTCCTGCTGTATTCTTCCACACCTGATTGGTCACTTACAGGCTGACTGACTCCAAAGGGAAGGAACTACCCATCATCCCTAATGGGGAGCCAACCCAAAGAAAATGCCTTAAAAATGTTCTGGCTTCAATTGCTAGAGGAAGAAAGCACAACTCTTTTTTTTTGTTTTTGTTTACTAAAGCAGGACCTTGGTTTTTATCAAATAGCATATTAACATGAAGAGCTATTCACACATGATGCAAAGTAGAACTACAATAATTTTTCTTCTTTTATCCTTGAGCTGTGATACTTCATTGATTCAGTTTGTAAGGCAAAGCAACAGCACTGAACTGTGACCAGGACAATGCCATTTACTCAATAAATACTTAATTGTTTCAGCACACATAAGTCTTCCTAATTTGACTCAGAAATCAGCCAAGCAGGAATGACATGCGTCCAACACCTCAGCACAATGCTAACAATTTTGCCTGTTGAATTAATAGGAATGAAACATGCCTGATTTCAGCAGTTGCTGGGAACAGCAGGGTTACTTCAGAAAGCATAAAGACAGACTGCCACCCCTGAAATAGATGCATTCAGATCAAACAATGCATACTGACATTCCGTCTATAGTACCCTGGTCTTATGTTAACAGTGATTAATCATATTGTTGATTGGTACTCAACAGCTCACTGTTCTATATATGTGTGCGGGCAAGATTGCTAAACTGCTCACTAAACAGAAATGTTATGTGGACCAGGGGGAAAGGATGTGGAATGGTGATCCCTGCAGAATTATAATAACCACTAGTAAGTTGTGTTTCCCAATATGTGACCTTTTTAGCATTTATACCAGTTTAACTGAGATCAGACACCACATCAATGTCCCCTGGACTTCCCCCAAGGTCAGTATAACTTTGCATCCATGTACTCACTTGATGATTACCTGTTCTGTTCATTCCCTCTGAAGCATCTGGCATGGGTCACTGTCGGAACACAGGATACTGGGCTAGATGGACTGTTGGTCTGACCCATTATAGCCGTTCTTATGTACTCATGACTTTGTCTGAATAGTGCAATCCAGTATAGCAAAAAAGACAATTCACTGTAAAAGTATTTTATATTATTTGCTTGTAAAATGATGAATCACATGGTTCTTGAAAATAAGTAGAAATAGAATGTAATGTTTATATGCTTTAGACAAACTGGGTGGCTAATTAGTTAACGGGTAAGTCATTGGACACCTTTTAATCTCTTATTCTGGTCACTAATCATTGTCAAACCAATTCTGGTTTTATTGACTTTTTTTATTCAGCATTGTTCACCAAATAATACATTTTGATAATTCTTGGTCTTTAGTTTGTGATCAGTTTGTCACACGAGTTTAAAGTTCAAACTACTTAGACTGGACACACATATTATTTATTTTCTTCTTCTTCTTCTGTTCGCTGATTAGATGAGTGTATTGGTAACTCTTCAAATCAGGTGTCGCCATTGTATACTCATCCACTATACCAATACATTTGACTTCTGATAACTGAAAAACCTAGTCTGTGAATCAACATTCCAGAAATGATCTCATCAAAGCTTTGCTATAAGTAATTCAACACATATGAAGCAGACAGTTCTAAAAACATCTAAAAGCTACCTTCCCACACATCCTTGTGGATTTTGGTCTCTAAAAGTCTTGACAGCTGCTTAAGTCATTACTGTATCCTCATCAATGTAATCATTACCCTAAGGCTGCCCTACCTCTCAAATTCACAATCTGCAATGCCGCTCACTTCAGTGCTTTGGGCATATCAGCAACTCAAGCTTTTTTGCTTTGATGTGCGTGTTCTCTACCACTGACCCCAAAATATGCAGGTCTAATGAATTGGCTTTAATGGGCTTTTTTACCCACTTAAATGTTTTTGTTTTAATTGGTTATACTGCCCTATGTCCTGAACTACATTGAAAAGTTCACAACATAGATGCTAATGTTCCCTTTCTAATTACTGCATAATGAACAAAGGTCTGACAGAGCAATTTCAGAGGTTAGGCGCTACAATTAGTAACCCTCTTTATATTTAAGAAAAAAATCCACCTACAGTCTTGCACATTTAATGTAATGTAAGGAATGTACACCCAAAAGAGCTAATTTTGTTTTCAAATTTGTATAAATATTTCTGGTTATATAAAATGCACAGTTCTTTCTATTCCCCTCTAATCTACCTGCAAACAGTTTGCAATCTCTGTTTTTTACACTCTCCCATAAGTGTACTTTCATGGATCACCTCTCTGGGGTTGAATTTAACTGAATTTCATTCACCTCCTGGAGCATGTAAAGCAGAGAGGAAGGGGTCATACCATGTACTGGCAACTGGAAACCAATACGTCATTTTAGAAAATAGTAAGGCTTGTCTACAGTAGACTTATTTTTTCCAAAATTTCCCACTGTGGCAACTCTATTGGTGCTAGCAATGTAGTAATCTCTAATGCAGACAAGGAGCCAGCAGCTGGTCATATTTCATCTACACCTGCTAAGAACAATTTTCTAAAATAAACAATATTGTTAAAACACCAAACGTTTTACAGTAGTGCTTTCAAGGTAGATCTGCAATTGTGGTAAGTAATGATGGGACACTATAGGATAAAAAGTCGGCAACCTCCAGGAACTTGACCAAAGTCCATTGAGGACAATGGTAACACTCCAATTGATTTAAATGGGCACTGGATCAGGCCCTATGTTAGGTCCATATCTGAGAGCTAAATTATAATGCATGTCATTCTCTAAGACCCTTCTGACTCCTCAAGTTTCATGAGCAATTAGGGAGCCTATGTTTACCCATCCAGTGTTGATGCATATATAAAACATAACATCACAACACAATGTCTAATGTAACAATAAGGTTACAAATGTATAAGCTCAAAAGACAGGATTTGCTACAGTTAAGATTCAATTAGCAAAATTAAGTCTGCCTTTTATGTTTATGAATTTCAGTACAATCTCCAGTTACATGATCCTATACTATTTCTCAATAATAGAATAAGATCATACTTTTCCCCCTTGCAAATATAGATACACATGTGTGCAATTTGCTACCCCACTTCCATCTGGCTAAGAGGCCAATTTTAGAATTATATAATGGTTTTATTAAATTAACCCTTTAAAACTAACATGACCAAAGCTTCTGCTGTTACTGCTGATTAACTGGAAAATCGTGACTTAGGGTCACAGAGAGTTAAAAAAAATATGTTAACTGTGCTGGATATTTTGTGACCTCCTTTGAAGAAATCAAGAATCACATCTGCTGCTTACTGACCTTCTGTTCAGTTAAAACTTGTAGGTGTCTGAATCTACTGAGGGGGAGAGGGAAAGGGGGACAAAAAAAAGCTGCCTAACATGAGCTGACTCCTTCCAACAAAAATAAGCAGGACTTAATTTTTATATGAAAGTCACTTTGAATAGAGTAAAAGAGCACATGATAGATACCTGAATTTGCAGGAAACTACCTGCCCAGAGTATAGCCAGTGGACCTTTTTTTTTTTTTTTTTTAAACTTTGTGGTGGTTGTTCAAACCAATATTAAAGACACTTTCTACGTCCTAGAGAAAAAATAATTCAAATGCCAAAACCACTTTCACATACACACACACACAGAAGTCACAGATTACTAAAAACTACTATGGTTTGGGGAGGGGGAATGAATAATGAAGTTATTTTAAACGGGAGATGTGACACAATCAGTCTATTTAAATATCTATTGCCCCACTCTTCGGAGAGAAATATCAATGGAGAACCTCTCAGAGAACCTCCCACTATGGCCCATCGGGGCAGGGCGGGACTTCTCTCCCACTTTTGCAGGAAAGGCAGTTGAATCCACCCACAAATTACATAAATCCCGAAGACCTATGCTTTCTCCCCCACACTGAATCCTTGGCTGCAAAGCTCTCTAAGAGCTGCACTACTAGGGACTCCCCATGGCCATAGCAGCCACAATAATCCTGGAGAGCAGAAAAGAAAATTCAGTGCTCAGCTATATTATCTATTTTGACTAATGTCTTCTGGCCCTGCCCCACCTCTTCCTTCCTTCAGTCTACTTGTCTTCACCCACTCCTCTGCAAGATGATCTACACAGCGCCTCTGGAGTGCTTGAGCAGTGAGGTGATGTGTACACAAACAAAGAGGAGTTTGCCTCCATTACTAATTCCCGGAGGGGATTTATCTGGCCCATAATTTACTTGCCTAGGGAAGCTCAGAGTGATGCATTATCTGATTTCCAACCCAGTTTTCTAGGTGGACTGGATGATGCAAAAGAAGGTCAAGAGATTTGTCCCGGGTCACAAAATAGCCCAGTATTTTTTTATCAAAATGAAATTTTTCTTTGCACTGATGCCTTGTGCTCTAAAATAACATTGATCTGTTTATGATTTGTACCATTGCTTGTTACTGTACAGACTATATCAGACCAGTTCTTTGTAGAGTAATTCTTTCTAGTGGCTATCCTATTATTAGCTTCCTTTGTGCTTTTGGAGCTAACACCATAAGCAAATGATTTTTATTATTTTATTTAGACAATTAATCATCTTTCATCATCAATCATCCATACTTCTTATTGTTTCCAATCAGTAAACTTTTCTATTTAGACACAATTATAATATGTACAGTATATATTGTTCATGATAAGAATCTGGCATTGGTGACTAAGCACTGACTGCTCCCCAAATGTTAAATTACCCAACCAATATAGGCCAATAGTTTCAACTATTAAACAGAAATTAAACAAAAAGTGGATATAAAAATTGATGCAGTTGTAAAAGGAACTCATGTGCCACTGGGAGAAAAGAGAAACCTATTCACTGAAGTCCCTTATGACAGATATAAGGACTGTAGATCACAGTAATTTGCTGGCTAAGTTCAACAGTTTAAAAGACCACAGTTGATCACTTCTTTCCCAAGCATTCTGAGAATCATAGTTCCAGTGGATAAACAGCTTGATTTCTGGTGAAATGCAAGGAAATATCACTGAGAACGCAAGAAAGGAGTAAGTACTGACAGAAACTATTACAGTTTTGTATAATTTGTAGTGTAGCTGATGTATGTGGGAACAAAGAGCTACATTTCCAAGAAAGTTCTGCTAATATTCTGTCTAGTGGCTACTTGTATTAGGAATGCTTGTCATTATTTCATTATTATTTAATGCTGCTTTTTAAATGTAGTCATCAGAAAAGTAAGACTAAAAAAAAAAAGTCACTTCTTAAGCATTGCAGAGGCTCTCAGCATCATTTGTAATCTGACCATCCATTATTTAATAATTTTGTGAATTAGTAAGAAAAGAAAAGAAAAAGAAAAGAAAATCTAATTTAAAATAATGCTGAAAAAATTAGGCTTAAGATATTATTCTCTCTTTGACCCCATGTCATAAAAATAAGACTAAATACTCTTTTCTTAGCATCATGTGTTCTAGGTACAGAACAGATGACATACAAATATACAATCCCTAAAGAGCTTACTATCTACACTTTATCCAAATAAGGGTGACAAACAATCAAGCATATGGATGAGAAAGGCTAAGTGGTTACAGTTATACAGATACTCAGGAAGGACCTGATCCACAGCCAAATGAAATCAAAGAGTCTCTCCCTTGATTTCAGTAGACTTTTTGTTTGGGTTTTAATGTGTATGCAAATCTGGGTGATTCTACGAAGGATTTTGGTTTGCATATTTTGTTTAATAAAAGTAATGGAAACTAAGGATGTAATTTTTTTTACTAACACGCTGTGAGGATCACAGAAGAAATGAGATTTAAGGGCTAGATCCTGCAAGCCACAGGGTGCTTACTGACAAGTTCAAAGTGTCATCTGTTCCTGTTCACTCCCTCCCCAACGCTCCCTCCCTCCCACTCAATTATTCATTCTTTGCCACCTCCCCCACAGCAGACCCTAAACTGACAAGTGCCTCTGCAGGATATACAAAGAAGGGGAGCCATGGAAATGGCATGTCACAGAGATGGCTCATTTCCTCCCCACCATTCCAAACAAAAAGCGGAAAGGTGCATGCATAGAAGGTCCCTGCTGTATAGGAATCTGAAGTGGACAACCTAACCTGGTGGGACTGATTTTTGAAGTAAGGTAATTCTCAACATGCAAAAGAAAGGCAGCATTCACTGGCCCTTCAGTGAATAGATCATTGCATGAATCAGTAATTTTTTACATGTCGTATATACTACTATAAACATTTTGGGTCGTATTATTAATATACATATTTATAGTGCTTTTAAGCCTTTTAGAAAGTGTTAGCTGCCTAGGATAAAATGAAGTTCTGGACTCTAGGATGTTTCATATGTTTGATTGCCTTCTATGAGGTGGTAACTGGCTCTGTGGATATGGGGAAAGCGGTGGATGTGATATATCGTGACTTTAGCAAAGCTTTTGATACGGTCTCCCACAGTATTATTGCCAGCAAGCTAAAGAAGTATGAATTGGATGAATGGACTATAAGGTGGATAGAAAGCTGGCTAAATTGTCGGGCTCAACAGGTAGTGATCAATGGCTCGATGTCTAGTTGGCAGCCAGTATCAAGCGGAGTGCCCCTGAGGTCGGTCCTGGGGCCGATTTTGTTCAACGTCTTCATTAATGATCTGGATGATGGGCAAGTTCACAGATGACACTAAGCTGGGGGGAGAGGTAGATATGCTGGAGGGTAGGGATAAGGTCCAGAATGACCTGGACAAATTAGAGGATTGGGCCAAAAGAAATCTGATGAGGTTCAACAAGGACAAGTGCAGAGTCCTGCACTTAGGAAGGAAGAATCCCATGCACCGCTACAGGCTGGGGACCGACTGACTAAGCAGCAGGTCTGCAGAAAAGGACCTGGAGATTATGGTGGATGAGAAGCTGGATATGAGTCAGCAGTGTGCCCTGGTTGCCAAGAAGGCCAACAGCATATTGGGCTGTATTAGTAGGAGCATTGCCAGCAGATCGAGGAAAGTGATTATTCCCCTCTATTCGACACTGGTGAGGCTACACCTGGAGTATTGTGTCCAGGTTTGGGCTCCCCACTACAGAAGGGATGTGGACAAGTTGGAGAGAGTCCAGCGGAGGGCACCAAAAATTATTAGGGGGCTGGGGCACATGACTTACGAGGAGAGGCTGAGGGAACTGGGGTTATTTAGTCTACAGAAGATAAGAGTGAGGAGGGATTTGATAGCAGCCTTCAGCTACCTGAAGGGGGGGTGTTACAACCCAATGGCCCCCTCCGTCAGGGGGGCCCCTGGGGAGGCAGATTAGCATCACTGTTACAAGCATCGCAAGGCATTTCAGGAAGGGTTAAAGGTATGAATGCGGAACAAAAGGTTTCTTTACAGGCGGCGAAAGGCCGGAGGGGGAGGAAAGGAGAAAAAATGGGTTAACTTGATGTTCCAGCTAAACTCGAAGATAAGAAGCTGACTTCAGCCCAAGGCCATTGCACACACTCTGCTACCTGCCAAGAAAGAAGGGGGGGGGGCACCCCGCCCCCAACCAGCCATGAGAAAGGAGAGTTGCTGAACAAAATTGCAGGAGCCGCAAAAACAAGTAGGACAGTGAAGGCCAGCGCAGGGGAAAACAACTGTTTTCGTGTCCCTGGAGCCGGTGTGTTTTGGGAAAGCTAAGGAGGCCACAGAGAGCTGGTTTGGACTGGTACAAAGAGTACCAGGAACAGAGGTCCCTGAACGAAACGCCCCCGAAACGCCAGGACTTAAAAACTCTCCTGAGAGCCAAAGCAAGTTGGAGATCAACAGAGGACCCTGGATGACCCGTGCATGGGACAAGAACTCCCATCCACCTTTCCCCCTCTTCTTCTTACGTTACGCCCAGGTTTGGCCAGCATTGGGTAGTGCGGGTGTGAGTATGAAAGTGGGTTAGGGCTTGAGGTACTAATGCTTTCTTCCTTCCTTTGAGTGACGTAGGAAACCCCCAGCGCTCTCCGCTGTTATTTTATTATTTTATCTATAAAGCTTTAAAACTCAATTACTTGGTGTGCTCCATCATCGCCTCCACTAACAGTCCTGCGGCCTCAGCCTAATCACCTAATGCCTCAGGCAGACTGGTAAAAAAAAAATCTGTCACAGGGGATCGGAAGAGGATGGACCTAGGCTGTTCGCAGTGGTGGCAAATGACAGAAGAAGCAGCAATGGTCTCGAGTTGCAGTGGGGGAGGTCTAGGTTGGATATTAGGAAACACTATTTCACTAGGAGGGTGGTGAAGAACTGGAATGGGTTACCTAGGAAAGTGGTGGAATCTCCATCCTTAGAGGTTTTTAAGGCCCGGATGACAAAGCCTTGGCTGGATTGATTTAGTTGGTGTTGGTCCTGTTTTAAGCAGGGGATTGGACTAGATGACCTCCTGAGGTCTCTTCCAACCCTAATATTCTATGAACTTGTCTGTGTTCCAGGCTGTCCAATTCCTGTCACCATCGACAAAGGACGTGATTGGTTTAATGGCTATAGACATAGAGGAAATAGTCTATGACAGCCATTCCCAAAAAAGACAACAAAGCATCTGGTCAATAGTGAATAACTCTTTCTAATTAGAAAAGCAATGCATTGCTACTTAGTGTAGAAGTGGCTTCTTTCAAGGAAGGTGCTAGGGGTCAGAGGAGCATTACTGATAGAGGCTGCAGTGAAGCCATGGGATATACTGTGCTATCAGGAATAATTAATTAATCCTTCTTTAAATCTCTTTTAAACTCAGTATTTTCTTTCTCACCGAACTAAGAAAAAGGAAAAGATCACTTCAGATCTAACTTTCTCGTTCATATGTATTTTATAACAACTTCCCTTAAATATAAATTCATGTCTTCACTAAGTTAATAAACCACAATGGTAACTCAGAGGGTGCATAAAATGGCAAATTCACCACTGATTTTCCCATTTTGCAAGATTAGACAAAAGATTAATGTGCAGTAATAAGAAAAAAGTTGAATATTGAATATTGGCTTTAAGATATCAGAAGTATGCACAGTCATACTTGACACATATTTACATTTAATTTTCATGCTTAAAGGACTTGCATTTTGCTCTCCACTCTGAACTTTAATGCAAGCTCTGGGTAAAGAGCATCATCTTCATTAAGCATCAACTAGCAATCAAACAAACAAGAACATTTGAAAGTAGTATTCCCACCCTGCAGGGTTCCAGTAAAGGAAATAATAAAGTGAAATTTGAAAAATAAGATTGTTCTTCAGGAGGACCAGCTCTAATTAAAAAGGAGGCCCTAACAACTTCATGGATTAATTGGGAGCCAACTGAGATAATTAGACCTTTGGGAGTAAGATTACACCCATCATAAAACTGCTTTTTTCACAACTACAGGTTAAGTGCTTAATGCTTTAATTGGGAGCATCACTATAAGGAAAGTAGAACTTGTATAGAAGAATTAATATTTGGTAAGGCAATCTCCTGAAATACTTGGCATCATTAAAAGCCACATTATTACATCCTGGTCCCTCAACACAAGTGTGTAGGGTTCTTGGAGCCAAGTTAATAACTGTGGTTACAATTTGTACCAGTCAAAAAACTGTTTGGGCTATTATACCTTGACCTATAAACCACAGGTAGGCTACTCTGTTCATTAGTAGTTCAAATAACATCTTACTTTTGACCCAAACTTTTTGACCCAAGGGCCACATCTGGGTGGGGAAATTGCATACCGAGCCATAAATGTAGGGTTGGGCAGGGGGTTGGGGTGCTGGACGCTTCCAGGAGTGCGGGGTGCAGGAAGGGGCTCAGGACAAGGGGTTGGGGCAGAGGCGGTGTGCTGGGCGTATGAGGGGGCTATGGGCAGGGGTGCAGGAGGGGGTGCAGCATGCGGGAGGGGGCTAGGGCAGGGGTGCAGGGAGGAGTTTGGGAGGGGGTTCAAGGCAGGGGGTTGAGGTGCAGGAGGGGTGCAGGGTGTGGCAGGGGGTTGGGGTGCAGGCAGAGTGCGGCAGGGGGCTCAGGACAGTGAGAACGGGGTGTAGGAGGGGTTCGGGGTGCGGGCTCCGGCCCAGCACCGCTTATCTGGAGCAGCTCCGGGGTGGCAGCGGCGTGCACCGGGGCTTGGGCAGGCTCCTTGCCTGCCTGCCCTGGCCCCGCACCGCTCCTGGAAGCGTCCAGCACCACGTCCCTGCAGCTCCTGGGGGAGGGGAAGCAGAGGGCTCCGCACGCTGCCCTCACCTGTGGGTACCTCCCCCAAAGCTCCCATTGGCCGTGGTTCTCCGTTCCCAGCCAATGGGAGCTGTGGGGGGTGGTGTCTGCAGGCGAGGGCAGCACACGGAGCTCTTTGCCCTCCCTCCCCCAGGGGCTGGAGGGACGTGGTGCAGGCTGCTTCTGGGAGCGGCGCAGGGCCCACGGCGCCACGGGGGTGGCAATCCCACAGCCCAGATCCAAAGCCCTGATGGGCTGGATCCAGCCTGCGGGCCGTAGTTTGCCCATCCCTGTCTTACACTCTGTCATTACAGTTGAAATGGGCTGATACTTAACTATAAGGGGGGGCGGGGGGGAGCTTTTCAGGCTCCCCCTTTCATACACCTTACAATATTCACTAAAGGTATTTACTAAAATCTAACGTTCTTTTGCTGGAAAACTATTCTGAGGATGCTCATTCATATAAAGAAGTGAAGATAATCATATCCAGAGACCTAGTAAATTATTGTAAATAATAACCACTTCTCACAATTGATGTGTGGTCTAATTTCACTTATATAATTTAAAATATAAATGATTCAGTACTATACAAGTAGTTATGAGCCCTTGATATCCAGCTGGTAGTCTGTAATTGTATGTCCATTAGACCACCTGGTAAGCACTGTAGAGAGCTTTATTAATACAGTAGGCTCTGTATATAAACCTGGTCAGATTTGCTATTGCAATCACCCCTGTGTGCAACAAAAGCACCTGCAGGAGGAAGAGAAATCATGCTGCTATACACTCCTGCTATCATAACCTTTGCTAAGTGCTAATTTTCAAGGCAAAGTTCAAGCCCAAATTCTTCTTCTTTTTTTTTTCTTATTTGCATGCAGGAAAAAAATAAGTGTCAGTATTGTTTCCTTTACCGCCTCCTTAAGACTATCCTCATCATATTTGGTGTTTGAAATGTGCAAGTGTTTAATACAGGGGCCTGATTCATCACTATGTTACTCCAGTTTTACACGAGTGTAGCTCCACTGAAGTCAATAGAGTTACACCACATTAGAACAGGCTAAAAGGGTAATAATGAATCATTCCAAAGTCTCCCATTTAGAATAGCACTTAAGGACATGGGTAAGATCATGTACATCAATGAGACTTACGCTCTCGCTTAATCAGGGCCTAAGTCTTTAACTGCATACTCAATTCATTCAAATAATGCACTTTAAATTGTCTCAGACTAAATTCCTTCTATTAACTTATTAAGTTACTGGATCTGAGATTTCAAATTCTGTATAGGCCTCATCTGCGTAATGACTACATGCATCAGACTTAGTCAATGAACTGCCATGGCCCATGGGGATTTATTTTCGGCATTCCATCTTACTATGTTTGAGGAGGATAAGCATAAACATGGTTGATTATGATGGCAACTGATTTAGAATTTGATCCTTGTAAGTAAGAGCTCAGTGATTCACTAGCTCTCTTAGAAGACGTATTCCCCACTGCACAGCTTCTAAATGTCCCTCACACTACTGGAGGAATCACAACAAAACACTGTTAAACTATTTATCAGTGCATTGCATTAGAAGCCATGATTGTCAGTTGCTTCTAACTACTTCTGTATGCCTTCTGGATGCAGTTACTAATGAACCAATTGCTATCAGCATGACTTTTACTGTAATACTGTTACATTAATGAGTTTGAATCAGCTGTTCAAATGGGTTGGCTAAAAGAAATGTCTGCCTGAAATAAAATATAGGGGGGGGGGGAATTATTTTTTTTAGCCCTTTAAATGTAGTTGATTACAATAATGATACCTGGAGCATTTTTACATTCAGCTTGATTAGATATTACATTGAAAAATATTAGGCTCTATATAAAACTGTCCTATTTATCTTCCCTATAGAAATGCTTGGCCAAATTCTCCTCTCAGTTACACAGTGCAACCCTATTGACATAAATGGGTTACACCAATGTAACTAATGGGTGAATTTGTCCCCATCATACTAAAGTCAATATCATTCAAAATCAAAAGCTGTTCTCTCAACTGTGGTATACACCAATATCCTCTCAGGCTCTGCCCTGACACAAACTCCAGCAGGATCACATATCCCTAAAAGAACTAGAATTAACCTTTTGGTACTAAGAGGCAACAGGGAGTTACCTACAACATTGCTTACATTAATTCCTTTTATTTTCTACTGTACAGTATTTCCCTGGAGTACTTCAGTCATACACCCCACATGGAATGAGAAAGCTCTCTCTATATTAGTCTATTACAGCAGTCAGCATATGAATCACCACGTATTCACACAACTTAGTGGAAAGACACCTTATAATGAGTAGGCCATCCCTGAGTGAGTCACTGTCTATGCATGTGACAAGATGAAGATGACATACCTTAAGCAGCTGGGAGAAAGTGGGGTGGGGAAGTGATGTAGCTATTTTTTCCTATGCATTATTACGTTTTGCCCTTGAGAAAAATCAGCAAAATTTAAAATATGTTTAATAAAATGAATCAAGCCTCTACAACTGGACAGGCTGAAGTTGGAACTCCAAACACAGCCAAGGAGTTCAAAAAATATTATGTATATATTTTGGTGACACTCATTTTATATAGGAAACAGCTGTATTTATCATGTTTAAGTCAGGTACCAACACTAGGGCTTTGTTCACCCCAGGGTTATATCACATATCCCTTGAGGGGACTCGCAATACACCAAATGACGTATTGTTGTTATCACCATAAGCACTAAAATGAACCATATTCAACCAAACAGTACTCAGTGGACCACAACTCTATTGTGTATAATTACAATCGTTTTATTCCCCATCCCAGTATTTAATCTGTGTTCATATTTACAAAGATTCATCCAGGGAGGTTTGTTATAACATTGAAACACATGTATCTTGTCTCTGAGTAAATCTAACTCAAACTTTTACTTTTCTCCATGAGCAGCTAGCTTCCTTCCTGTATGGCCCTTCCTGTATTAAAATGGGATATTATTTTCGGAGTATGACACTGCAATCCTGTATAAATTATCAACTACTATTTGCATTATAATTAAGGTCTTGTTTTTTTGCTGATTACTGTAAATGCCTTGACAAAAGCGAGGATCTTTTCAGCTATACCCAAACCCTTTGCTGCTCAAAATTTATGAATCATGCCAGTTTGCACAGCATTGTTTGCACCTACAGCTTAGCAAAAATCTCATCTAAAGACAGGCCAAGTTCTACTCTCAGTTACACTGGTGTAAAGCCCGAATAACTCCATGGACCCTCCCTCCCCCCAGTCAAAAGAACTCCCTGCAGGCATAAGTGTGAATCGTTTTGCAGGATAAGAGCCCCACCTACGTATTTTGGTTGCTCAGAAAGTAGTAATCGTGCCTTGAGACAGGAGGCTAAGGTTCAGAAGCAACCCTAAAATATACGCTCCTTGGCCCTGTAGGATGAAATTATCTCAAAGAAGATTGGCTCTCCAAAGGTAAATAATATTTTCTCAGTAAATTACACCTTCTGCCATCTATTTAGAAACTGTGATAATTCCTACTAGCCTGGAAATATTATGAGTGATCTCCACAACACTACTGTGACACACAAAAGCTGCGAGAAGATTTCTGTGCAAGAAAGTATGCCTGCATTTTTACGCACATTAAGAGCAAGATATGTGACCACATTTATTCAAAGAAAACTATACAGAGTATATAAGTCCAGGGGGATCAGGCAGACACCACCTCCTTCCCTCTTCACTAGCCTGATCTGGGGTAAAGAGGGATTTCCCAGAACTGCGCTGAGTATACATCTGCTCCCTTTCCAGTCAGCTGAAGTACAGGAACCTGGTCAGTCAGCTGCTTCTTCACTTGAACAGCTAATCCTCTTGGGGATGTGGGAGCGGGACACTGATCTCTTTCCTACTAGTCTGCAGGACGAGCCCCCATCTCTGCAGTTAAAGGGAGCAACTTGCCTTCTCCTTTCAGATGGACGAAGGGCCCCACTGTTTAAATGCGTGATGAGGATAGTGTCGGTGGAGGAGGGTGAAAACTCAAAGCCCCATTCAGACCAGACAAGTATGTTGAACCTTTTTAGCTTGTGTATTTGGGGCTAATTTATTTTAGAAAAAAAGACTGGCCTCCCAGTTGCAAGTGCAATTTACACCCACAAAATTTGCACTTACTCCCATGGGCAGTGCTTGATTTGTGCCAGGGATTGCCAGGGCTAAGCCCTGGCAGCTCGTAGCCCCAGCACCTCTGGGCTTGCTGTGTCAGTTACGAAAGTAAAAAAATTGCTTGCACTCCGGCACCTCTTTCATTACAAAATTAAGCACTGCCCCAAGGGTTTGTGGGTTCAAATCTGAGGAATTGTGTCTCTATAGCTGCCTGCTTGTGGATGTAAATCAAGTAACTAGAAGCACAATTTCTAGGATTTACATCTACAATTTATTTTGCACCTATGAAAAAGTAGGCTCTGCCTCAACCCTTTTGAAAATATATTACCAGAGAAGGCCTATAGCAAAAGTAGATGTCAAACAAAACAAAAGAAGAAATGAGGCAAGAAGATTTACATTTCGGTCAGACATTTAGAAACACTGCTGAAAGAGAGTAAGAATAAGATGCTATCAGCACTGGATTCACCTTGCTGTTTTACACACATTTGAAATGGCACTAATAACAAGCGTTGCATGCATGAAACAACTGCAAATACGAACTTGCAGTCTTTCTAATTGGTCTTGCTTGTCACACTTAATTTGTCCTGATTTTATTTTTCACTATTATTAAACACAAATGAATACACTAAAAGCTATTTTGTTCCATTAGCCTTGTGCATTTCACTCTACACCCAGCCCTTACATCAACCACTGCAGCAATATTGCTTCTTTCATAGCAAAGACAAAACGTGGACTACATCCAATTTTTAATCAGCTGTACAGATGGGTTTATTTCACAAACGCACTATGCAGCACAGATGGAAGTTCCTGAATGCCTGACAAGGTGTTATAACTGTTACCAAGATTACAAAGGAATAAAAAAAGCAGCATTGAAAATTATAATGAAGGGCTTATTAGTTCAGATCTTGAATTTTGTCCTTGGTGTGTAGAAAACAGTTAAGAGAGGGGAGGAGAAAGGTAAACTCATATCAGATTAGGTATTAAAACAGTTCTGTGTCACTTAACATATGCAGCCTTGCACATATCTAAATCATGATACTTGTTAGAATACCCATTGAAACAAGCCAAAAACTTAATACACTAGACACACCAAATTGTGGTACATTCAGCAACATTTCTAGAAGGCAGGATCATCTAAGGTTAACTTGCAGGTATCAGATCTAATTCTAGAGAAGTGATCGTGGTCTTAATTATGCCATTTTGCTGTAAGATTTTCTACATTGTTATGTTATTTTGAGTCGTTTCAATTTAACTCACAGATTTCATGCTTTAAAAAAAGTTAACTGAAGTGATATACCTGACTCAACAGGTGACAATGTTCATCCTTTTGTGTAGTACTATGCCTATGGATCATCATGGGGTTGAAGGTATTGTACTATGTTTTGGAAGAGATAGTGTCATACAGGAGTCTTGAACACTCCTGGTCATTACACATTCCATGGCACTGTTTGCAAGAACAGGGATATTAGGAATGGTGACCTGGTCAAGCAGGGAAATCCTGTCTTACCCTTTGTGTGAGTAAGCAAGGTTTAAACCCGTGAAATCATCACAGGGCCTCTATATGGAGGAAACAATCTATGAGGGACAACACCAAGGCTTTGATGAGTGGGGTTATGGTTGGCCAGGGAAGAGACTGGGTGTAGCCAATGGGGACTGCAAACAACACAGATGCACCAGCTCAAAACCAAGTCTAAGGAGCATGCAGCAGGCACTAGTCTGACTTGTGAATTTTAAGTCCTGGCTGCAAAGTAGTTGCATGAGTGCTTACAGGGTCTGGAGAAATATTACATACCTAATAACATTGCTTAGGTTAATGTGTAAATCCCTATTACTATGGCTTTGTACTAGTGATGAGTTAACTCTAAATTGTCACTCTAGTTTTGGTTGTGTAAACTATAAATTCTTCTCCTGGTGCAACTCAGGTTTCATCCAGCATTAACTGCATTTCAGTGAGGGGTGACAATGTAAAAATCTACTGAGTAACTACATGGCAAAAAGGAAAACCCACTTTAGGTCACATGTATATCTCAGTCAATTGGCTTGTATTTGCCAAACCAAAGGTGTAATGCATTCTAACAATCTATGACATACCTTAGTACATCATCTTCTGTACAAAAGGCACTATGTACAAATGCAGGGTATTATTTTTTCAGCCATTACAGATTATCAACCTCAGAGAAAGCCACTAGTGCAAATAAAAATGTAATATAAATTGGATTGTTGGGTTTATATTTGTTGAGGTACATTTTTTCAGCAACAGTTGCATTTGAATTTGTAGGCCCTGATTCTCCTCTCACTTAAACCAATTTTACACCAGTACAACTCAATGGACTTTACCAACTATAATGTCTCGAGACTCAAATTGAATGGATGGTCCCAGATCTTTATCCAACTCCAAGACAGAACCGAAGAAAGGGGTATGCAAGGGAGCCTGATTTAGGCCACCTTTGCATTCTTGTAACCTTGGGATTGCACCAATCCCAGGTGCAAATTAGAGCAGCTGGCTATAATTTGCAGTGGCTGCATATGGTCTCAATGGGCTGTAATGAGGTCCACTGAGATGCATAGATGCCTTGGCCATGCCTGCTTACCTAGCTATCCCTCTTGCACCCACCATGGGGGAGGGAGGAGCTATTGCCACATAGCAGCTACAGTCGCTCTAGATTATTTAAGGATCCCTTGCACAGCAAAATCTCAGTGTCCAGGTAAGTCATCTTTAAGGGAGTTTGTACAGGTAAATCAGAGCAAAGATGCCCTAGTATACCAGAGGATCTGGCTCAGTAACTTTATGCAGAGTTTCTGTTAAGAACTGTTAATGTATAATCTACTCCTGTGTGGTACTGCGTGCTCTCCATTACCAGAGGCATCAATAGAAATTGACAACACTCAACATCTCTCATGTAGCAGTCTACCCTGAAGGCCCAGTCTGAGGAGAAGAGTACCCAATGAGTTAAGCTTGGATGAATTAAAATAACTGAAGTCATCACCTTATTCAATAGACTTAATAGTTTTAGATGATAATATTGAGTACTTTAATCACATTTATTTTGTATAATTTTTAAATGGTTGAGTTTGATATCAGATTAAATTCATTTCTAACTGATAAATGGACTTGAATATTACCAATTTGTTTTAAATTAAAATAAATGTCTATGGTTTGTGATTAAAGAACATGAAAAAGAGTTCCTGTTTGCATCATTAAAGGTTCACTTTCATGGGGAAATGTGTTAGGGTCTGGATCCTACACTACTGAAGTCAATGAGAGATTTTCTATTGACTTCAATGGCTATAGGATCATGCCCTTAAATGGGAAATGTACTAACCAAAGGTCTGTGAGCTCATCAGATCCCAACAACTATACAGTGTCTGGCTAGGGAAGTACTTAGATGGAAAGCAGTCAAGCCTATGTACTGTAGATGCTGTTCTCGGTCAGCTAATTTAGAAAGCTTCAGCATAGTGACTGAGTTTGCTGTGATGCCGGAAGTGACAGATTTCAGATAAGAAAGAAAAAACAAACTGGTGATTATTTAAAATCCCATGATATTTTTCATAACAGTAGAGAACATAAGAATGACCATACTGGGTCAGACCAAAGGTCCATCTAGCCCAGTACCCTGTCTTCTGACAGTGAACAATGCCGGGTGCTTCAGAGGGAATATGTTAGCCTTACTGTCCTCGCCAAACTTCAATCTCAGTAATTAAAAGTTGGCCTACTTCAGACATTCCCAGTGTTACAAATCTTCATTTATTGTGCATCATGATTGATTACTTTATAGCGTGCCCATCGCTGTGGCAGCTAGGCATTCATTTACAAAATTAATAATAATTTACATAAACTTCCCACCATTAATGAAGCACTGCTGCTGCCTACAGAAATGTTAGCAAATATGTCATCATTTGTCTAAAATAAAAAGGGACAAAAATCAGTCAGTGCTCAACTAGACAAATTCTTGCATAAATAAGATATACTTCATTACTTGTTCTCAACTGTGGCACAGTGTTGTTGGGCACTGTTTCTTGCTGAATTTCAGGCCACAAGTATCTGTACTTCAGTACCAGACAAAGAGATTCAGGTGCAGGATACATACATACCTTTTAAATCCTAGCCAAGGAAAGGGAGTAAAAAAAGTAAGATCATACAAAGCTAGTGAGGTTCTATCTTCAGCATATTCAACTATGCAAGCAAAAAAGTTCCATTCAATTTACTGGAAGCCTATGCAACCCACTGATCAGAATATGTTACATGTACCCAGCTGTGCCTAGTCCACAAAGGACATGTGTGCGACAACCCCAAAGTACAGATTTCAGAGTAGCAGCCGTGTTAGTCTGTATCCGCAAAAAGAACAGGAGTACTTGTGGCACCTTAGAGACTAACAAATGTATTTGAGGATAAGCTTTCGTGGGCTACAGCCCACTTCATTGGATGCATAGAATGGAACACACAGAAAAAAGATATTTATACGTACAGAGAACGTGAAAAGATGAAAGTAGCCATATCAACTGTAAGAGGCCAATCAATTGAGATGAGCTATCATCAGCAGGAGAAAAAAAAAACTTTTGAAGTGATAATCGAGATGACCCATAGAAGGTGTGAGTATAACTTAATATGGGGAAATAGATTCAATTAGTGTAATCCTTACACCTTCTATGGGTCATCTCGATTATCACTTCAAAAGTTTTTTCTCTCCTGCTGATAGCTCATTTCAATTGATTGGCCTCTTACAGTTGGTATGGCTACTTCCACCTTTTCACGTTCTCTGTATGTATAAATATCTTCTTTCTGTGTGTTCCATTCTATGCATCCGATGAAGTGGGCTGTAGCCCACGAAAGCTTATGCTCAAATACATTTGTTAGTCTCTAAGGTGCCACAAGTACTCCTGTTATTTTTGCCAAATTACAGAGGTTGTCTTTTTAGGTCAAACTGCTGGGACTCATGCTTTTAGCTCTGGAGGTCTTCAGTTCAATCCTATCAACCAAGATGATGGCCAGCACAGATGTTTAAATAGTGGATATCATAAAAACAGAAAAAGGAGACAATGAATTACACGCACAAGTGAATAGCTTACTCTATGAAAAGTTGGTCCTGGGTTTAGAGTATTGCCATCTGAGCCTAAACTGAGCTCTCAGAAAAAAGTTTTGGGTCATATATATTAGTTCACTCTGATTAAGATAATTCCCCTCATCTGAAACACTCTATATGAACTGAAGAGTTGAAATCACTTTCTTAAGGAGAAAACAATATAAATTACCTTGCATACTGAAAAAAATACATCCAACACACTAAGTATTTAGCTGCATAGTTTGTGATTAAGAGACTACTGTTAATCGATTTGATGTCATTTTTCTGTCATTTTCTTATACATTTAATAATATTAATAAATAAGAATAATAAAAAACTAAAACTATCCTCTTAATAGAAATAAAAAAAAAAATAGGATCCTCTACACTTCCAGAATTCTTAATTGAATCATGATGTTTCTGGACTGTATGCTGCACACCAGAAACGGGTATCCACCTTTTGCATATAATCATATTCCATATAACCTTGCTTCGGCATCATACACAATGCAGCAAATCATATGAACTCAGAGCATACACAGTGTAGACATAGAAGAGTATCATTTATCCGTAGTTAAAACATGTATTTCCTATTCCAAATCTGAGGGTAAACTGTGGTAACTAATATCACCATGTGGTAACTTGGTAAAAGTTGACTTTTTAACACTGACAATTGTGAATGTAGTAACTAAATAAATATTTGCAAATATTTTGGCAAGTGGTATCCACAGTATGGTGAATGGACATCCGATATATTACATGCAGAGGATATCAACTAGTTAAATAACATTATCTATACACCACATGTATTCTTCAGCACTGATACTGAACTAGTTCTACCTTCTAATTGATGATCTGTTATAGTATAGGAAAATGTATTTCTAGCAGGGGACACTTCAGCGATAGACGAGGTAAATGGTACACAGTAGCCACATTTCAAGGGTGCATTATTATTATTGAGAGCGGGGTTCTACCACAGTAATAAATTGCTCTCCCAAAAGATGTGCACTCCGGGAGCATATCCCTTGTCTTGTCAACTTGTAAACCAATTGACAAGACAAGCTTCCAGACCAAGCAAATGGAAGGAGAGGGAAAGATGGAGAAAGGAGAAGCAAAGAAGGATGGGATATAAAAAAAAGCATTATTTACATAAGCCAACATTGATTACTAGGGTAGATTTCAAGATTCTGTGCTGAAGGTTTTTGAAAAGACGTACTGTAGAAGATATATAAACAGCTGTCATTTATGTGAAGAAAGTTTGCAAGATAAATATTCTATTATTGCATTAGTACATATAAGCTAATGACCTGAAAAGAAAAAGAAAAACAAACAAACAAACAAAAACTCAGCCACCAATAAACCAGCAGGTTCTTTCATTTAAAAAACCACTATTCCTGACAAACAAGAATTTTGTTTTATTCAAAGTAACTCAATCTAGTGAACCAACTCATTTCAGTGCAAGAGATATGCAATGTATTTACCCTTGTATCGTCTTCCACAGAATGTAAGGGTTATTCCTTTCATCATTTGTTTCAGTGGGCTTCAGTGGATTTTGTTTAGGTGGATAATATGAGGCTGTTTTTATTGTTCATAACTTACTTCCATCCAGAATAAAAATAAATAGGTTTTTATAATTTGAAAGCAGCAAAGAGATAGGAACTCAATTTCTCTCAAAGAATTGCACTGCAAATTTAACCATCTGGAAGTGCTCGATTATTGAAGCTTTAGTTTCATTGGCTTCTGAAAACTACCACCACATTCAAGCAAGTAGATTAAATGCTATTAGCTTTAATACCCTTTTAAACAAAGTAATCTGTTGAAGTGATAATGGATTTTAAAGTAAGTATACTCATTAAATTGGTTTTTACACTATGGTGGTTTCCCTGTTGGCCACATGAATCTCTAAACCTGACATTGCTAATTACAATTATAATATGTGGTATGTGAACACTTGATTAACTTCATGCTATATTTAAGGCAGATATAAAGGTAATTGAAGAATTCCACCGTCAAATATAATGGGTGTTATCAAAGAAGCCAAAAATGCCGCTTGCCATTACATTTGCCTTGGAAATGAACAGCATAAGGTTTCCAGAGCAAGGCTACCAATCTTCTCAAGCCCTGAAAATTAAATTTTTCCCTGAAAGGTGATCTGCTACAGATATAAGAAAGGCATTAGAACTCACCAAAATTACATCGATGGGAAAGGTCTGAAGCTGTCACGCTTTTACATGTATATCCCAATTTAGTTTTTTAGTTACTTTTACTTGAAAAATTGGCTCTTCCTCTCCAAATGGCTTGAGGCATAGTTTCAATATTACTTTTTTGTGTCAAAAACACCTGCCTTTCTACTTTAGTGTCAGAAGGGCTTAGCATCTTGTCAATGAAGCAACACAGCCTGCACATTTATAGGTGTCACTCACTCTACCATCTGTTTCTTAGGATAACAGTCACCATTATCTTAGGATAACAGTCACCTCCACTCAGAGGCTCTAACAGTCTTTATGGATTATGGTTTAGATCTACGGTGAAGAATAGCTAGCAGCATCCAACCAATTCCAACTCATTTTGTGTGTACTCTGACTAACTTTTTGCACACAAAATATGACATGGGCTCTATAATTTGTGCCACCTAAAATCCTGTGTTGACAGTGTCCTGCCATTTATTTGCAGTATCTATTAAGCAGGTGAAACAATAAATATCCAGTTTTATACTTTCAAAAAATTTGTTTAAAACACCTATTATGTCCAAATATACACTACTGGTTGTTTGCTTGGTATCTTCGAGAGATAAGGGGCAATGTTGCCACTAGTCCTGAATTAGATTTCAAAGATTGTTAAACAGATAATTTTGAAAATCAGATTAACCACAAGTATGGAATGAAAAAACAGGCTGAATGTATCTGCTAGTAAACAACAAGAAGTCATTATGAAAATATACTAGTTACATATCGCCTAGAAAAATAAAAAGTTTGTTATTTCTTCTTAGAAATATAAATATGAGGAGGATGAGGAAATATTTCTACCCTTCCACACCACTACCCTGGACGTGTTGTGGAGCCAATAAAGCTAGGAATTTAGCACAGCCATACAAGGCCAAATTCAGAGGTGACAAATTGTGTGCAAGTGATGTGTCAATATGCTGCTGTGAGTGAGTGTTTAAACTAGTGTCATTTAGGCCCCATTTCAAGAGAATATCCTAATGCAGGAAAGTTCTTAAGCACATGTTTAAATGGTTTCCTTAACCAGGGCCTTATATACCGAGGGGCTGGGAAACCAGGATCCAGGAAAAGCAACCAATGGAGAGAGAAAATCATACAGGGAGGGTCTACTTGATCTCACCTCCTCATCTGCTATAATCCCAGCCTTTCACTCCTTTGGCATGCAGATATCACGATTTTACACTCACTCTGAAGCCAGTTCACCAATGAGTAACTTATATTACAATTAATGTCACCTACAGTCTATGGGCCCTAGCATGAAAAAAATATTTTGAGTGGTTCAAAAATAAGATAGAACAAAGGAGTATATACAATATATTCCCTTGTGAAAATCTCCAATAGGTTTTTCTAGGGGTAATGTTTTGTTTTCTAAAAAAAAAATCAAAAAAAAATCAATGATTTTATGCTAAGCAAACAGGATAAAAAAAGTCTTGAACCCCTCTACGCATTAAAAACTACCCTTGTTTAGCATAAAACGTTGATTTCTCCAACCCTCTTTCTCCAGGCCCAACTCATGACACTGCATCCCTCCCACCTCATTGCTATCTACATTAATTTATGACAAGACATCTGTATCTGGTGGACAGTGGTTAGGTAGGTATCTCTGTGGTTGCCCTACCATTCCAAACAAGGTGTCTTCCTTTCCCTTGGAAAGCAAAGAGCTGCTGTCTCCTATTTCTCCATAGCTGGCCTGCATCCCTGCCAAGCCAGCTAGTCACTAAGAATTGAAAATAATGGTGAACATGATCATATTGCTACATTGAACTTCTGTCTATACAGTAGATGTGGTAAGGACCATTTTGTTCTACATCTGAACATTTACTGTAGCCATTAAACAACATCTCTTAGTCATTTTGAACAGGGCGTTCAGCTGCACCTTGTATTACCCCACATTTCTTTGCTTCAGCTCCATCCCAGGATTTCCTGGATGAAACCTGCTTGTTTACCCTACGGGAGACAGTGGCTGCAGTCCAGCATTTATTTCGGCAGGTTCCCTGTATGCTGCATCCACTGGAATGGTTTCCTTTTATTCTCATCTCCTCCCATCTCTCTTTTATAAATTATGTTAAAAAAAAAATAACACCCCAAAGCAAAACAAAAATGGGTAACACAGTCATGTTAATATATTATCACCATGACTCAGCAATTACCATGACCTGTACAGAGACATTTTTCTAGTTATTGTTCTATTTTAGTTAAGTGGCACTCCTGGCTTTCAACTGTAGCTGGACGGCATTTTTCCACAAGGCCCAATTCTCTCCTATTTTGAATGGGAATGGAAGAAGCATAGAATTTCTCAGCCAAGTCAGCTTGTATACTGCATTAGGACATTTGGGTTGTGTGGGTGGTGGGGGCAGAGAATAGTAAATGCACTGCCATCTCTATAAAATGTGGTAGTCTGTCACAGAGCAACATGAGTGTGTCAATGCAATGCTCTCATTACTGCAGAAATATTACTTGTAACCATTAGCGTTCTCTCTTCATTTAGTGGCAGTCAGTTAAGCTGTGCCCCCAGCCTGCTGTAGCTGCTGGCAGCTTTACCATGTCAAGCTTGCATCTCTCATTTGGAAAGTAAATTGGGGAAGGCTAGTGTTCACCAGCCACAATTGTTGGCTGTGTGAAGAAACAGGAGCAGAAAACAATGGAGTACTGCTGTTTGAAAATCTCATGTAACTAATGGTGTGTGGATACATTGCACTAGACAAGGTCTAACACTAGCCTGGCTTGGTCCTTGAAGATACATTTCCTGGGGTCTATTTTTGTTTTGTTCATGGCTTTTTATGGGGAGGAAGAATATATAAAAAGTGCCAGGGTTTGAACTAATGAACCCTGGAAGGGGAAGCTTTCCTTTTCTCATCTGGATCACATTAGCATAGATCTGAAAGGTCAGTTGTGTAAAGCAGACCTTTCTTTACTTGAAATCCAATTAAAATCAATGGAAAAGAAAACACACACACATATATACACACTCTCTACTCTGATTTGGTAAAAGGAAAAGCCGAAATACAAGCATGTCTGATATGGTATAAATATTGTTGGCCAAGTTTGCTGTCAGTGTAAACTAGCGCAGTTCCAATGTCGTCAGTGGAATTTCACCCATTTATACCAGCACAGAAATTGGCTCTGTTTCTACATATAAGTGATTTGCAGAGGAGCTGGTTCTGGCATATCGCTTAAGGTTAGTCTAGGGCAGGGGTTCCCCAAACTTGGTTCGCAGCTTGTTCAGAGTAAGCCCCTGGCGGCCTGCAAGACACTTTGTTTACCTGAGAGTCCACAGGTACGGCCGCCCCCAGCAGCTGCGGTTTGCCGTTCCCGGCCAATGGGAGGTGCGGGAAGCAGTGCGGGTCGGGCCACCTGCGGACGCTCAGGTAAACAAAGTGTCTTGCGGCCCACCAGGGGCTTACCCTAAACAAGCCGCAAACCAAGTTTGGGAACCCCTGTGTCTAGGGAGAGAGTTTCGGTATGAGGCTGAATCAAGGGCAGGTTTTAGATTTAAAAGCACCATCATCTTACGAGATGTTCAAGATATTAGCCTAAAACTACAGAATTCTGACAAGTTTTGTAATGTATAAGCTTATCACATATTAAAGGCAGGTAATATTGAAATCATATTCTAGTCTGTATCCTCTGGCAATATGAAATAAGATTTTGGCATTACAGTATAAAAGGCAGATACTTAGAATTTGTTTTTTCCACACCAATCAAAAAGCCCAATGATGTTAAACACGAGGATACATGCATTCACTCACTGTGTTATTCACAGTATCAAAAAATTCTACCTTCCTTTGATACCTCTCTCTCTCTCAGTGCACAACACCTGTTGATCACTAGCTCATTGCCAAGGCTTATGCAAGCTGTAACATAACTGTGTTTTGTAGAATTACAATTAATATTGAAAAGATGCAGAATCTCTTTACATATTAGAAAGCTCTATAACCTATGATTGTGCTTCTTTGTGACTTCACAAACAATGTTGTTTTATCAAATCTGGTCCCATGTACCTGCTCTATCTTGAAACAAAATTTGTTTTCACATAAGAGACTTTCATGACACATCCTTTCATGTATGCATAATACTGTAGGTATTTTTCATTGCAAAAGGTCAGGTATCAATGGCACAGATTGAATAATGAGCACCGGTCAGCACACTGCAAAAAGCCTGCAATCACATACATTCTGAGAAATGACAGATGGTTGGCAAGCTGCAAGGAGTCCACTACTGAAGACACTTTGAAAAACAATGCATGAACAAGGTATAGGTATTAACATACCCACAGTGGTCAGACACCTGTGGATGTTTGACCTACTTCCACCATGTCCACCTACGGTGAGACAAGCTTTTCCTTTCCTCAGCAGGTAGTAATTTTCCACTGTAACCTGCTGTGAACTGCAGGTATCTGTTTGCTGACTTCCCAAATTGTTTCTTGGTGGTATGGGCATCTCTGCAGTGCATGCGTCTTTGCTCGCTCTTAATTTCTTTTTTCATTCTCTCCTGACAAAGTAACTGCTTGGTACAAAAACATTTTAAAGGGCTGTGAGGGGGAATAATCACATGATATGGACAACCTCTCCTTAAAGCATCACAGTTCCAGACAACTTCCATTTGTAGCACATTGCAGTTTACACTTTCAAAGTGCACAGTGCCATATGTCGTCATGAGCTGGGCAGAATTTGAATTGTTTGGCCATCAGGCTTGANATTTTTTTTATTGATTACAATAGTTCCCCCCCCCCCCCCCGCAGCTTTGCCACTGCAGCCTTGATCAACTACACAAAGTTGAGAAATCTATGATCCTGAAGCTAACTCTCAAATGTTGAGCTTCCAGGTATCACCCCATAATATGGCCCAGGCCAAATTCAGGCCTGATGGGAGCAGGTAATGGTCTACTGAATTCAATCCTGCTTACACCAGGTTTGAAATTATATACGTAAAAAAGCAAAAGGGAATCAGTTTCCTGTTCAAAGTCCCTCAGGTGGTTAAATGGACAAAGTAGGCAAATATTGCTATCAATCATTTCCACATAACCTGAGGATTTAACGGGAACAACGCAGAATAATTTTGCCCAATTTCTTTAATGCTTCCATTCTCCTTGATCTATGAACCTACTGCTTTTTCTTCTACAACTTCACTTCATCTCCACTGTGCTGCATGGAGCACCACTGTTGACCTGAGACCTGATCAACCCCCGCCCCCTTGGAGTTCACCACTAAAATGGGGGGGAGGGAAGGGGGAGGAAGAAAAGAATGTCCTGCTGCTGATAAAGCACCCCCTCTTCAGGAATATCCCTAATAAGAGTTATAACCACCAAGATTGTAAAGTAGAGACACCCAGGCGTTGGGAAATTAGGAAGGAGACAAAGCTCTGACCAGCGGTTTTGTGCTGATCATCAGCATAAACATAGAAGGTCACAACTAAATTACAATTTGGGCATGAATGATAAAATGTAAACTAGGGCAGCAAGGAGGACACACAGGTGCCAGTATGTAATTTTTTAACATTTTTGTTATTTAGGACTGTGGGATAATGTGATAGGTTTAGTAAATTTGAAGGAGGGAGCTAGTTTTACTTATATAATGTAAATGAAAAACAATGCTCTTTGGGAACCATTTCTGGACTGCAAATCAACATCAAGCTGCTGGAACTCTGATCCCTCTTCATGACCGTGACGTGCGGGGGCATTGCCAGGAACCCCCAGATGAGTGGATCCTGACTGGCCATCAGGAGAAATTTGTCTGTATATTGGGAGTGGTGACCATAAGAGATTTGCTTGGCATATGTACTGTATGTGTTGCTAATAAATAGATGTTTAGAGCACAGCTGTGCAAGGCTCTTTCACTGGGAAAAGTTCACGCAGACGCAAAGAGCCTGAAGCCTCGTGGGTATGGGCGGATACTTAAATTGACCAGGTTTCTCCCTGAGCCCTGTGGGAAAGGTTAGGTGCCTTACACCCCAATCCCTCAGTAGGGAAAGGGTAGGGGTGCCTTAAATTGACCAGGTAACACCTTTGCAGAAAATATAACGCCACATTTCATAACTCAAGGGCAAATTGACAAAGTCTCATCTTAAACTGTGCAGGTCCTTCTAATAGTATAAAGAGTGAAGGATTATAATAATATTTGAAAATGTAATAAAAGGCAGCACTGAATTCTTTGGCCTTAACCAACTCCGCTTGTCAAGCTCTAGATCAGAAATAACGAACGCTATAGATTTGAAGCTCAAACACTGTTTGAGTCTGATTAATACAATTATACACAGTTGTATTTGCTCTGTTACAAAATGTCCATCTAAAAGCAAAATGAAGTTTACAATTGTTCTAGGCACTGTCCAAATTAGCACATCATTGCATATTAATGAATTATGTTCTGTGACCAATTGTTATGCAAATCATACTTGTGTCAGAATTTATAATTATATTTAGTTGAGTATAAAATATATGAAGATTTAAAAAAAATAGACTCCCACAATATGGTGAACAAATCCTTTAAAAAAACCTCATGACTTACTATTGTTAAATTAGTGGTTTGGCTTCTGATTCTGCACCAGTATTTATAGGCTTTGCAACAACTATTAAGCTAGTTCTAATAAGGTGAAACTTCAACAGCAGTATCTAGGCGTAGAAAGTCCTGTAGCTTTCTCTTTACAAGTTTAATCTATGTGGGGTTTTTGGTTTTTTGGTTGTTTTAATTTGACCTAAATAACTTGTTTGAATCTGTTCAAATCAAATGTATATTAAAAATCTGTGCTAACTTCACAACAGATTTAATATATACAGAATATTCTTGCAAATACATCAACAGACAAAGTCCGCTGCCTTTTTTTTTTTTTTTTTTTTTAAATCTTTTCAGTCCTAAGGCTCCTGTGATCTGCTCTATCCAAACAGACTAAGTCTGCTCAGAGTAACTCACAGGGTCAAAGCCTGAATAACTACATTCCTTGGGATGCCCCTGGTTCAGCCTAGGGGAAAAGAGAAAGTGTTGCCAAATAATGGCAATGCTAGTTAATCAGTCTTGCTCCTATACAAATCCTGTCCCTTCTCTTTGCTTGGATCAGTAGTCTGATTCAATATGCTTCTTAAACACAGGTCAAACAAGCTGCAGAGATGCAATTCCTTACAGTAAAGGTTTTCAATATACCACATGAAATGGGAAAAAGGTGTCCTAGGTTTTTGTGTTCTTTTTCAAGGAAGCCCGAATAACAAACTTGTGTTGTTCCATGACCACCTGAAATTTACAACACAAAACAAAAACAAAAACCCCTACCTTTCCTTCTAATTCACTCAGTGTTGGAATCTCCCCAGATGGGTTCCCATGGCATTGATAAGAAAAGGTTAACTGTTAAGAAAGCAGTGAGGAGGCTAGCACATTAGCAGTATATAATACAAATTACATAGATAAAATTTCATTTTTAATTTTTTTTTTTTTAATTTCACCTCTGTGTTTAGGGACTACACCAACAGAGAGCTCTTTAATTTAACAGTATAGTCATAAAGTACAGAAGCTGTTACTAATCTCATGGCACACTTCTGGTGTTCAGGTTATTAAAGTGAATTATATAGTTTTACAAATGGGATCAACTCTGAGTACACAGTAAAGCCAACACTGAATTTCACTACTATGAAACAAATGGATATAATTAATTATGGTGTCAGCCTCTCTAGAAGAGGGCATCATGCCAGCAGAGGTACAGAAGTAGCATGTGTTGTTTTCTGCTTTTTGCCATAATGGCAATTGTTTCCATGTGCTCTTTTTTAATTCTCGCTTTCATACAAATGTGTGATCCCTGGTACAATAAATAGTGAGTTTAAAAAGCCATCAACTTCAGAAAATGGAATATGTATTGCCATTGCTCTGCAGCTACAGCAGCAGCAGTGAGCAACTGTTAGACACTGAGCTACACTTATGAGTTATATTAACCAAGTGTCCTTGTCCAAAACAAATTTACAATGACTATCACTCTAATTTCACACCACCGCAATTTCATAATATTCTGGAACGGGAAAGCTTCATCTAGAACTCTACACAGTTAATGCTGAGCTATTTGCCATGCATTAGAAGAGGGACTAGAAAGTCCCACCAGCAACTTAATGCATCCACCGTAGCCAAAGCCATGCATTCACTGAAGCAATATTTTTCCTTTTGCTGTCAATCTTCAGTACCAGAGCAGCAGGGTTTTATTTTATCTTCCCTTTTTCCCCATTTCACAAGGGTATTTAAAATTTGATCACAACAATGGTTCAGTTCATATGCATATTACAAACTGCTTTGGGGACTGCTCAGTGCAAAATGGGTGGATAATGTTACAGATTAACTTGACTCCAGAGTGTGAACTGTCAGCTATATCCTTTAGCTGGGGAATAGATTTTAAACACTACCTGGTAAATTGTGAGGCCTAATCTTTCTGCTGTGCTGGCTGGCAGTATAATCCGCATAATGTGAATGTGCTTTCCATCTGACTGAGGCAGGCATGCTGTTAAGTGATTTGAGCGATTTGCCTGGTATAATAACCAGTTGTCTCTGGCTCACTGGGTGCCAGGAACTTCTTGAAAATCTCTGCCTATGGCTTGACACGGACTGCTGAGTAGCCACAAAACTGTTTGATAAAAGCACCACAGTTTTGTCCAGTTTAAATCAATAGAATCCTGCGGCAATAGCTGTATTTGGCTATAGCACTCTGCTGTTATCAACGAGGGGCCCTGTTCGGACAATTTTAACGTCCACGTTATGTATCTTTTTTCCCAGCTGGTCTTCTGCACAGCAGGGCGGTTCTGCTGTGTGCTTAGTATTTTTGCCAAGGAATGTTCAAAATGCACAGCAGTTTACTGGCCTCCAAATAGAGTTTAACTGACAGCAAATTTCAACTGTGGGCATGGGGAGTGACCGTTTTTCTTAAAGGATATATAGGAAAAGTGACTGTTGAATGTGCACTTTGAACAGAATGATCTGGATTGGAGAGGTTTTCTAGTGAGTCATCTGGCTTCCCCTGTAACACCATACCAGGGGGATTCTAACCAGAAAGAGGCAGAATCTGAACACACACAAAAATGCTTGGCTTCATGGGAAATGTTTGGCAGAAGTTACTATCAACACAGTCCGCACATAATGACTCTCCAGATGCTAATGAATGAAAAACTATTGTCTCAACACCCTCTGCTGCTGTTACTCATATACAATCTTTGAGCGACTGGGCAAGGGGCATTTTCTGGATATTCCCAAGTCTAAGTTAAAATAATTGATTTTATTCCTTCCATAAAATTGTAATTATTTCCCAAAGGAAAAATATGCACACTCTCAGAACTTCTGTGTTACCAGACTTATGGAGAGGACCCACAGTAAAAATACTTTGCTTCTATTATTTTTTTTTATGTGCCATTGTCCGCAGGTTCTGCTTCTGAGCCTGGAAGTATCACCCAGTGGCGAGAGTCTGCAGGGCTGATGGAAGGGAAATCCAGGCCCTTCCCGTTCTACCAGGTTCCAACCCATGGCCCTGTGAATGGCAGGCTGGGTATGTGGCCTGGGGGTGGATACCATCAAGCCTGCTCCCTGAGTCACTTCCTACTGTGGTCTCTGCCCCTTCAAAGTCTCAACAGGAGTCTGTTTATCCACATAAAAAAGAGGGTGGGGTTCTCCTGGGTGCAGAGTTGTTCATTATCCCTTGGTTCCCCAGTGTGGGGCTTATGTGCCCAAATACAGTCACCCAAAAGTGTGCTAGGCACCTCTTCCCTGAAGAGTGTACACAATCTTCATAGACAAAAAGAGTGGGAAACAGAATTAAGTGACTGGTCTGGGATTTGAAATATGTGAGTTGATTTCCTGCTTCTGCTTGAAACTTCATGTACAATACACAGCTAGTCAATAGGGGCAGGATTTCATTCTATGGAAATTTTGCCACTGAATTAACTGGGGCCAAGATTTTACCTTTAAGCTCTCTGTGCCTCAGCTTTCTATCTATATAATGGGAATAATAATGATTCCCTACCATACAGCAATGCTATGATAATGCTTTTTAATATTTGTGAGTTCCCATTACAGCAATAGGGGCCATAGGAATATTTAGATAAATGTCTACTTTCTACTAGTTACCCATGACCTTTCAATCTGATCTTTCTAATATAGTTCCAAGCAACCATTGACAGCAACGTTTACAGACACTCTAATAGTTATTCAACAAGTTTTCCATGTGGGGATCTCAAAACATTTTATTAGTATTAATTCATTAAACTTCTAAGCATTCTTACATGTTTGTACACTGAGGCACAGAGAGGTTAAATGTCTGTTAAAATCCAGACAGAACAGTGGCAGAGCAGGACAGAGACTGCCCTTTTGGGGCTTCCTTCATTTAAGGTGGATGAAAAACCCTCAAGATTTTGAGTCTTGAACTGGACTACAACTAACAATAAATGTCACTGTTTGAAAGATGTTTCTTCAGCATGACAAGGTGGCATTGCAAACCAATGCTTTAAAATAGGAGTAACACTAGTGGTTCACTGATTGTATTTTGAGAACCACTGGGCTGGGTGAAAAGCATTCAAATACATACCTGCACATGTTTCTAGGACACTCTTCACCTTTACTTCCATCTCAGCCCAAAGTGATTTGAACAATTGGCTTCTAAAATAGATCGGGTTAGTTTGAAATCAACCATTTAATTTTCTGATCATTTTCAGAAAATGCAAATCTACCTTTTTTGTGGGGGGAGAGGAAGGGGTAAGAGAGGGGAAGGTGGTTGCACAAATGTTGGTAAGTCACTCATCCAGCCCTACTGGAGAAGTGGAAAGATAAATCCTAGATGTCTGCTATGGAAGAAGAGTCTGAGTGTGCACAATACATTGTATAAATTGTAGAAAAAACAGCTTTGAACATTTTTGTGCAAATATGACAGATGTTTACACCCAAACCCAGTGACAGCCAAAGGAATCTGCTGTTTAACTGCCTCTTAAGTGATTTACTGTAAAGTTGCCTTTATATAGTTTTAACTTATACACACAAATTTTCCCAGATTTTCCAGATTGTTACAAAGGTGAATATCTGTAGAATGTTTATTAGTACTAGTTTCTTCCCGTTTGCAGCTGTCCTCCCGTTTTAAATCCCCTTGAACCTGATAATATTTATCCAAACAAGACTGGAAAATATATATTTTTTTAAATTACAGCTTTATCTCATTCAGATGAATAAATAATGGCAAGGAAAGTATACTGAACAAAGGTGTCTATCTTCCATACTCACATGCCCTTATTAAAAATGATCATATGACATTAAAAATCCATGTCACTCTGTACCTATATGATTAGACAGATTCTCATAGGCAGTAGAATACTTTAAAGATGTTGTCATTTTTGTGGGGGGAAGGGAAAAGTGGTGCTGTAGGCATAATTGTCACAAACTAAACTACACACATTTGGCACAGGGAAAAGAACCTTCTTTCTCAGTCCCTAGGTCATTACTTTCGGACTCCTCGTACTATATTCTTAATGGGTGACATTCAACCTGTGAAGAGGGCTGGCACACGGTCTATGGACCACTTAAATCCTGCTTAATACCTTAATGGGCTTATGTAACAATAGTAATATACTCTTGAATAGCACTTTGCAGCAGCAGATATCAAAATGCTTTACAAATGAGGAATCATCTCCATTTTACAAATGGGGAAACCAAGGCACAGAGAGGTAAAGTGACTTGCCCAAGGTCACCCAGTAGGCTAGTGGCAGAGCCGGGTTTTAAGTAGGATTTAAGTGGTACACACTTTATATGCTTCAAGATAATGGATTTAAGTAGAACTTAAGTGCTGCACAGACCTGTAGCCAGCCATCTGCACAGGCTGAGCTTCACCCAATATGAACAAGTTCTCATCTCCCATTAGAAAGCGAGCTTGCTACATTTACAAAATCCCCCATTTTGCTCAGAGGCCAATGCAGTTGTTTGGTCTGCTGATCTGGTGAGATATCCATAGAAAAGCATACCATTTACAACTTCCAGACTTGCTTACCACTCTGCTTCAGTCACAGAACTAAAGCTATACACATCCCAGTATAAAATAATTTTGAGGATTAACCTGGGAAAGCTATAAAGGCCACAGTTAAATAGTATGCATTGTTCTGGCACATATTCACACATTATATTGAGGGTTCTCAAACTGGGGCTCGGGACCCCTCAGGGGGTCACGAGGTTATTACATGGGGGGGGGGGGGTTTGCAAGCTGTCAACCTCCACCCTAAACCCTGCTTTGCCTCCAGCATTTATAATGATATTAAATATATTAAAAAGTGTTTTTAATTTATAAGGGGGGGGGGGTGTCGCACTCAGAGGCTTGTTATGTGAAAGGGGTCACCAGTACAAAAGTTTGAGAATGACTATTACATATACATAAATATTACATATACATAAATAGTGCTTCAAGACTCATTTCTTTGTCTTGAACTGAGAAAGTTATTTCAGGAGGAATAAATCATTCATGTCATTTTGCATCCAAAGGCATATTTGTGACCAGACATTTGCTGGGAGCTTTGTTTCTAAGTTTGATTTTCAAATAATAATAGAAAAAGCACATGTGTATAGAAGAATAGGTATCACACACCTGACTTACTCTGCAAAGCAAATGTTATTCATTATAATTAAATAGATTTACATTATCTATTTCTATGCTCAAATCTTGCTACTTCTCTCTCTCTCTTTACAGGTCTCCGATGGTACATGGCAGGGTTGCTATGAGACAGAACTATAATCAATTCTTCACAGAATGGAGACAAATACTACAATGTCATAAGTAACACAGGCCAACCAGCAAAACATACACCAATGCCCATTGCCCAGTTTTAGCACTTCTAATCTATTGTGTGTTTGCTTTAGCAGCATCCACTTACATGCATTAAAAAAGAAAAATGTTAAAAACATCCTCTCCTCCCCAGCCCCGGTCAATAAAATAAATTTTGATGGTTAATTCTACAACATTAAAATAGTTTATGGAAATAGTGAAGCTAATGCTGAAGCTATCAGTAGGCTTGTTAATTTGTGGTGGCTATTTCTCCTGACCTAATTTCCTTTCCCGCTTGAAAATTGTTTCAAATTTTACCATACTACAATCAGGTTTATTGGAAATATTAATGTCTGTGCTTTCCCCACAAGCCACCAGCAGGCTAATTGACTTGAGAGATGAATTACAATGTCTGCATTAACAGAATGCAGATTAGCAGTACAGCGTCTGGCTTTTTGTCCCCGCTTGAATGTGCTTCAGGCAATCGAGAACTTTCAGCAGAGGAAGCCCCAGGAGGGCATCTTTAATAACAGATGTTATAAACTGTGGTTTACAGTAGAATTTTTTTCCCCCTATGGTTTGGAAAGGGTTATGTTATTGTGGAAAAACAGGGTTTTGGATAAGCAGGGGAGCACCACTTGCCATTCATGGATGTAGGATATAAGAAAGGTTTGTTAATGGGATTTGTCTGTAAATGAAAACATATTCCCTTGCTCAGAGAAGGGTCATTTCCCAAGTTACTCGATGGCAACTCTTCCAATAAGAGGTGTATAACAGATTGCCATTGAGGGGAAAAGGAGAGCATTAAAGCCCGAATTCAGGAACACACTTAGGCACTTTTAGGACAGCATTTAGGTAAGCAAAATCTAAGAATGTATATGCTTCAGTGTTGTACTGAAGGGTATTTTCATGAACTGTGGTTTATAACCTTGAATTCAAATAAGCTTTCCGCCAACTAAAAATGATCTTTTGAAACTATTCTAGTAAGTCAAGTTCAAAGAGATACTACCGCCATTTTGGAAACAACTGTGTGGCAAGAATGTATGGCTCCCACAATGCAATGCAAATGAGATATATTGGTCTGCATCTAAGGGCATGCTGCCAACCATGGCTCTGTGGCGCCCTGCGTCAATTTCCCCACAGGTTGTCCAGACTAATCTACAGAGGCCTATGCTCAATAACAAAACTCCTGCTTGGGGACTGGTTTATTAAAATAAAATCAATCTAAAGTAAAATCTCTTCTGACCCACTGAGATCGGGGGGCAGGCACAAGACCCTTTCTTGAGCCTGCATCTGCTGAACTCCAGGCTGCTCCTTCAGCAGGTTCCCCAACTGCTACCTTCCTGAGCCTTTTCAGCAGTAGCTCTCCACTCTCTCTCTACCCATAGTGCATTCATTTCCCTTTACAAGGTCAGGTGCCTTCCTTCAGGCCAAACTGGGCAGCAGTAATACCAATCATAGCTGCGCTGGACAGTCACCCTGAGACAATCTGCCATAATTTTTAAGTGATAACACTACAAATATGTCAAGGTTTCTGTATATGTATTTTGAGGACTTACATCTGTAACTGAATCATGAATGCCAGCCTAGGTGGGTTTCTCACTGTAAAAAAAATATTTTGTGAGCCCGTTTACCCCTTTCAGTTTGAATTTTCCCTATTTATTATTTATGCTTTTTAAGGATAGGACAGGAACAATAATTTTTTTGGGGGGGAATTATATTATCTTAAGTTAGAAGTAGTCCTACTAAATCACTCACTCAATATAGCTATATATTAAAACAAAGTGATAAGAAGACCGCTCCATGTTACAAAGAATTAGCTCAAATCTTAATGGATAAAATATGAAGGCTGTTTAGTTTGCTTGCATGAGGGAACCAGACAATTGATTAGCCTGATAAAGGAACTAGATTAGTCTGAAGGTTGTTTAGTTTATCCAGGCACAAGAACCATACAACTGCCTAGAAAATTAGGCATCATTCATATTACCAATACAAATGAAAGAAACATGTATATGTTTGTTATTAACATACTTCCCTGATGACTCCGCCACTTCAGCTACATGACAGCATTCCTTTCACTCTTTAGAAATCACAATAGGACAATGAAATATACCCCGGTTACATAAGGCATAAATAAGCTATGCCCAAGGTAGATGAGGCAGCAGTGAAGTGTTAATATAAATACATTACTAGCTGTCTTCACAGCTCAGTAACCACCCTTCCTCCTATACTCCCTGCCTCACCCCTCCCCGAGCCAACCAAAGAAAAGCACCCACATCTTTAGGGCCAATTTTTGCCCTTAGTTATACCTACCTATTCAACCTCACTGACTTCAAAGGGGGAAAAGTATGTTTCCTCCTTGACCCCACATCTCTAATTAATACTGTCCCATTATTCCAAAATAAAATAGCAGGGTACTCTCCCTCACATAATCAGTAACTCTATCCCTAGTTTCAGGGCTGATTCCTTATTTTAAAAAAATATATAAATAAATATTTCAAAATATCTCTCTCACTCTCTCTGACACACACACACATCCCACCCCTCCTCTTACTTCCTCAGTGCTAGAGAACTGTTTTTTCTCTCTGCAGCCTCAGTGGTGTGTTGGTCAGGAATTGCTAATGTCATCTGTTAGTGCACTGCTTTTATTCAGACTTATATACAACTATAACAATTTCATTACAAGAAAAACAAACTGTCATATGGTTGGCTAAAACCAGTCACATAAGAGATCAAGTTGAGGTTTTGGATTATGTTAACCAATTAGATTACATACACAAGCAGTTACATCCTCATTGTCTTAGTTTTTCCGATTCAAACTCTATCTTTCAATTAGATGTTAGCTTTAAAAAGCCCTGTAAAATGTTAGAAAATTATGACCACAACAACAAAAAAGATTTCTAGCTAGCTCTGTTGAAACTATTTTTAAAAAAACATGTATATACCTATCTATATTGACTTGGGGTTTCAGTGAACATCAAAATTCATAGTCTCTCTAGTTTTATATTGACCTTAATTTCACCTCAGTCAATAGTTACCTTTTGGGTCAATAACTCTTGATGATCACTTCAACAGAAGTCAATATTATAGCTAGTGTCTGATAGTGCCAGATACAGTTAAGGTTGAAAAATAGTTTCCATTACAGCTGCCTGTTTTCAAACACTCATCTTCTAAATGTTGCCCCGGTAGTATTCTGGTGAACTGAGAGCACTCTAATTCTTTGTTCTATTTCAGTTTATTGGTCTCTAAAACAATTTCATTTCCTCAGCCACAGAGGAAGGAATTATGGATAAAGTAGATGGTTTCTCAAAACATATACATTTTGTTATGATTCTGACAACAGTGTTTACCTATGAGTTGTTTTATCCTTATTTGACAGACACTATAAGCAAGAATACAGTAAGCAATGAAAATCTCTCTCTCTGATATCAGTTATCAACATTTGTTGTTAAAACTTTGCTTTTTTTTTTTAAGATGCATTTTTGGACATGTTGTTCAATAGTTGTAATGATACTTAACTGCTGTGCCATGTTGTTTTGTACTCCTTATAACGGAAAATCACAGTTCATTAACTTACTGAAAGGCTTACTGATTTCTAAGCCTTTAGGAACAATGTCGTGGCTTCTGTTTACTTTGAGATATTCAGTAACAACAACATTTAACAAATCCTCCCAAAGGAATACGGATATGCAATAAAAATGTGTTTCTTCTAAGTTGTATTTTCAGGCTTTAGATGAAAGATCCAACAGCACAAACAAAAATGCTTTTCAAAAGTTTTATGAGAGAAGTATCTGAAGTCCAGGGTTTAAATTCTCAGTTACCAAGAGGTTACACCACTTCTCAGTTACCAAGAGCAAAACAAGATTCTGGGCCTAAATGAAGCTTTTACACAAACACTGTTCTTCACTCATTGTCATAACATCCCCTTTCCAAGGAGATACCCACAAAAGAAGGCAAATTCTATTAAAATTCCTCAATATTTTCTAGGAGATGATCCACCTAATCACTCCGTTGGTAGGGACAGGGTTTCTCCCATCCCAGTATAGTAATCAGATGCTTCAGTCCCTTAGAACTAGAAGATCTTAGGGGAATTACAGAGTCCAAGAGTGCCCTGAACAGAAGCAGAAAGCTCTCTGCACCAGCCTCTTTCATGGAAGTCTAACTCCCTGTGGAGTTGTGCTATGCAGTCCACCCAGAGAACTGACCTCAAATTCCTGTTCTGAGGGGAAGACAGGGAAAGGGAGTTTCATGGTGCATGAGATATCACTACATAACCTAATGCTGACGGGTAATTATCATCTTAACTAGACGAATCCTTGTGGAGAGGGAAGGATGACATCACAAAAAGAACCATTCAGTGGGACTCTGATCAGCTTGCAGAACTACCCAAATAGATTCAGCTTGCAGAATTGGGGCATTTGTGTGTATCTATGCATGTGTTATTGCCTTCTAGAGGCTGGCCTACAGAGCTGACAAAGGATCTCCTACTATATGATCCATTAACTGTGATTTTTAGCAGAACGATTACAGTTCCCCCCCAGTACAAGCTATGGAGAAGTATGAGAGATTCATTTATTAATATGTCTGTTGGCTGCAAAACATGGGTTAATCACAGCCCGATTCTTACCTAGACCTGAACAAAATAGAAGTATTTTTTTTAAATTGGAATACAAGTAGGCTTCGCAGAATTCACCTTTAAAAAAAAAAAAAAATTCACCGGATAATATTGATGTTTACTGTTAAACTTTTTTTTCTATTTTTATCTATTTAAATTTTCAGCTCTGGGAAACTATGGAGGATCAGATAATATTTGTTTAATGGCAGTGGATGTTGAGATTCAAAAAGTTAAAGTTTTATAAACTGATAAAACACAAACTGTCAACCCCTTATGTCAAAACATACGAAAGTACATCACACTCTGATAAGTTTTCAAGCAGCTTTTTTCTTACTTTGCCTATCTCTAAATTTTGATCATCATCAAAACAGAAATAGATGCAAATATTTATTCACCAGTTTATGTGTGTGTGGTGAAACCAACCATTACCAATGTAACCCTTCCAAGCCTAAATACCACTGTAAATCCTCTCCCTTGTTCCCAAACAACCTTTTTAGCTTATTTGGAGAGAAAGGCAAAAAGAGTCCTGTGGTGTCCTTGAAGCCTGGGGGCACTTAAATTGCAAACAACCACTGCTCCCTTCAGTCTCCTCTAGGGGAAATCTGTTTAAATAGCTAAATTTAAAAATAAAACACCCAAAAACTTGCCAGCAGAGAGGGACGTCAAATTTAAACTATAATGCAAATGTGAGAGTTCATTCCCAAAGTCTGTCCAACTAGGGTAGGTCTACTCTGCAGCTGGGAGTGAGCCTCCCAGCCTGGGTAGACAGACTCGTGCTAATGGAGCTCAAGCTAACGCACTAAAAATAGCAGTGTGGAAGTTGCAGCTCAAGCAGCAGCTTTGGCTCTGAAGCTGACGCAACCCTCTGGGTCTCAGCATACCCGTTATCAACCACTATTAGGAATACTGAATTAAATGGACAAGTAGTCTTCTTTAAGCAAGATGGGACACATAGTGCTGGTCCCATTCAGAATAGCCGAGTGGAACTTGTATTGATATTGATTTCAGCAGAACTTCACATTTAAGTCTAAAAAATGAATTTATGACTCTAAGATAATGTAGGGAGGAAATTTTCCATACATTTATCCAGTGGTGAAACAGTACCCTACAGACATAGCATGTGTCTATGGCAATGCTAATTCTTATTTCAATTAGAGCTTACTAGTTCTCTTGTGCCTCATTTTTACAAGGAAAAAAAATGAGAAAGGCATCCCTGTGATTAGCTCGTAGAGCCACCTTTTCTGTGTATAGTCTGAAATGACAGCCACAGGGGTAAAAATGATTGCACTAAAATGTCTACTAATGAGGCCCCTGTAGTACTGCTCCAAGAAGGACCATTACATACTACATTTGTCAATTTCATCTCTCTCGCTTTCTTTTTCATCATCTGGAAAAATACTGGTTAAGATTTTTTTTTTTTTTTAAAGGAATTATTCTTGTTTAACCTTCGTAATAATGATGATTGCCTTTTTGTAAACCTAAAATATTCAACACTGAAACTAAAACATTAACTGTTACAACTTCCAACTGACTTTTCTTCTCAATATCTTGCTAGATATTGTGTTATAGTAGAGACGTATATATTAGCCAAACATACGTCTACTGGGTTCTAGACTGTGAGGCATGCAAAATGACTGCAATATCCTCACTGATTCACAGCAAGCCACAATGTGTAATGAAAGACTAGTATAACTTCCTATACCTGTTAAAGATGTGTTCTTGATAAAAGTTGCTACCTGGTCTTAACGTATGAAAGATAACCAACAAAGGAAAGGAAACAAGACGGAATTAAAACAAAAATAATTGAACAAACAGAATAAGGACATAATAAGTAGGTACAGATGAACCATGTGAGGACTAAGAAAATTACAAGGTGGTTGATGAGGGCTGGATAAATGGGGTGCGGGGAAAGGAGAAAAAGAGAAACACGGGAGCTAATTTTAAAATAAGGAGGGTAACACTGAAATTAGTATTCATCTGCTGAATTCAGGTTTACTCCAATGGTATAACAACAATGTAAGTGACCACAATACTGCAACAACTGAAATTGACTGAAAATAGTAATAGACTCTCCCTCTACTATAGCTATTGGGAGCATCCATTGGTTTCTAATAGACCCAGAAAGGATGATCAAAAATTCATATTAGATCTTTTGACTTTGAAAGTCTCTAGCTTGGATCTTGTCAGAAAAATATGGCACCTCCGGAAAGAAAAAACAAAACAATTCAATTTGCACCTGGTCCTGTGCAGCACTGCAAGACAGGGAGAGGATGAAACGAACCTTCCCCTCCTTTAAATACTTGTACCAAAGACAGACAATCCCACTCCTGTGCTGAAGGACAAGGAGTGGTCCAGGTTAATGTTCACAGCAACATTAGCCTACCCAATGGAGGCAGGGCTATAGGGCAAACGCAGCAGAAGCAACCTCAGAGGGTATGTCTACATTGCATCCGGGAGCAAGCCTCCCATCCTGGATCAACAGATTGTGCTACAGGGCTTGCAACAGAGTACTAAAAATAGCTGTGTAGACATTTTGACTCAGGCTGGATCTCAGGCTCTCAAACCTACCTCTTCCCTCAGGCTTGAGTGCCTGAATTCCAGCCTGGGTTACAATGTCAAAGCAACATCAACACAGCTGTTTCCAGAGTGCTAGTCAAGCCCTGCTACCACAAATCTATGGACCCAGGCTCAGAGGCTCACTCCCAAATGCAGTGTAGACATACCCAGAGAGGAAGTACATGCTGCATCCTGTAAAAGGCAGGCTAGGGCACCAACACATATCCCAACATTGTTCCTGGAGGTACTGTGTCTCCCTTAGGTTCCATGCCCGTAGGAGACCCCATCAGGGAGATCTGCCTTCATTTCTCTCTGACAGCAGGGCTGGGCTTTAAAGTTACGATCCCATCGTTTATTGTTTTATATAAATTTCTGTGCTTCCCTTTATTTCTGAAGGCTACATTCCTGTCAAGTGACACATTATGGACAGCATGTCCTCCCTTGATTACAGATTGCCTATCATATAGTATGAACCTATTATTTTTAGCAAAAGCATTACCTCTTGTTAGTATGTACCACGCTTTTATTTCACTGCACTTTGGCACTTACAGTAGGATGGGATAATTGCATCAGTCTTTGAAACACCTCATCAATGGGATTAGTGAGAGAAGATTCAGGAGGAAATATTTGTAGCTAAGAGGAGTAATTGTCTGGACATCCTCTTGTTGCTTCAAAACATAGTGGACCTGGTTCTATTTACACTTTATACCACTCTAGTATTTTAAAAGGGCTTTAAAGTGGGTGTAAACAGTAATTTATTTTACAAATTTAATTTACAGAAAGGAGTAAAAGTGGCCTTAGTTTAAATAAGAATCAGGCCCAGAATATTTAACCATTTCCATAGAATGTGTTTCAAACTCATGCTGCTGGTAGCAGAGAACATACAGTAACTCCTCACTTAACGTTGTAGTTATGTTCCTGGAAAATGCGACTTTAGGCGAAAACATAAGAATTAATGTAAATGAGGGGGTTTGGTTCCAGGGACNTGTGCATTTCCCCTTTAAGTACACTGCCTTGTTAATTAGATCAGCTTGCTGAGATCACAGCTCCTGCAAGCTCCCTCCGTCCTGAGCCCTGGTGTGTCCCCCCTGCTCTATGGAAGATGGGGTAAGCGGAGTGCAGGAGCAGGGGGGAGGTGGACACCCTGACATTAGCCCCCCTCTTCCTTCCCTCCCCCCCACACAGCAAGCATGAGTCTCGGGGAGCAGCTCCAAAGCAGAGGGCAGGAGCAGCACATGGCAGTGGGGGGAGGGACAGCTGCAATTGCTAGCCTGCTGGCAGCTGCTGCACAGGAAACTTAGGGGAGCGGGGAGCTGATAGGGGGGCTGCCGGTCCACCCTGGTTCCAAGCCCCCACCAGCTAGCTGCAACAGGTTGCTCTTCCTGCAAGCAGTAGACAAAGCAGACGGCTGCCAAACGACATTAGAAGGGAGCATTGCACAACTTTAAATGAGCATGTTCCCTAATTGATCAGCAACAAAACAACGTTAACCGGGACGACTTTAAGTGAGGACTTACTGTATTTGTCACTCTTTATAACTGCAATATTATTCCTGATTTTAGCAGGCTGTTAAAATGGCTCTCCTCACAAGGTTTGCAGGGAGGTAAGAGGGAATGGTAGTTATGAAGTAAAGATTAGTAGACAAATATCTTAACTAGAGGTACTAGAAGAGTAATTTCATCTATCTTGTAAATTCTACATCATCTTGTGAGTAAGAAATTACAAAATCTGAAAGAGTTGTAAAATTGCTTTAAGACCTACTATAATTTGTATCTTTGTGTGTGCACGCACACATGTACAAGGATATTCCAAAAATAATTGAATCTTTCCATATAGTTAGTGTAGCTCCTGAAAATGGGAAGGGCCACAATAAAAAAAACCCCAAAAAATCCACACCATTTTTGAATAGCCTAAAATTCTCCTTTTAACTCCATATTTAGGCCCCTGCTTTATTTTGAAAAGTGCTGAGCACTCACCAGCTCCTATTAACTTTCTTATTAGCGTAGGGTTCTAGGCTCTCTCCTATCTGTGTATGTAGAAGTATTGGTATGAGACTTTAAATTTCAAATCAGTTTTCTTTAGGACTACTTAGTAAACTGAATATGTTTTTTTATATCCCCCGTGTGACTCACACTCCTTGGTAAGCATCCCCTGCTCTTTGCAAATAAATCTCACCTCAGACCTGTTAAACTCACTACACCAAACACATCTGGATATTTATCCATAAAGATTAACATTTAAGGTATCTACAGAAAGCTCATAACTTCTCAAGACTCAATCACTGTGAGCTATATGTACAGGTAATATTTAAGGAATAATGTATTTATTTTGAAAGTATGCTTTACGTATGTGGAGTAGAAATTATTCACCAGGAAGTATTTTCATCTCAGTGATGACCCATTCAAGCAAGAGGGAGTTGTCAACCCTTCCTCTTCAGCAATGCAAGTTTTTTTTGTCTCCACTTGCCACATCCCAGAAGAGTCCATGGAAAAGCATCAAAGATAATTGCAAACAACTGAAACCACTTAGAGGTGAAAAGGAACATTATAACAGGCAGGAGATCTCTACGGCTATCAATAAAGACAAAAGACGGAGGGTCGGAAAAGGTGCTCTATCCATTCACTAAGGAAACCCCTTAAGAAATGTGGGGCTTTCATGAATAGTTGGATCCTGGTACTTGTGAAACCACCCAGCTCTGAAACAGATTTAACTCTATGGGGAAAACCTACTTTATTAAATAGGAAAGGTAACTATTGATAAATGTAGACCTAAGTTCGCATTTTATTATTTTGTTGTGTGGTAACCATTTGCTTCCATCATTTTCTGTCACTAATAGTTAAATCTTTACTCTTTTATAAATAAACTAAGCGCTGTTTTACTATAAGTGCTCACAATTGCTGTATGGTTTACAGGATCAAGAGTTTAAGGTAAAATTAGTAAACTGTGGTACACTGCAAATTTCTGTGAGAAGCCAGTGTCAGCAGCTCAAAATCACAGTGGAACAAATCAAAGGAGAGTGCTTGAGTGGCTCAAAGGCTGGAAGTGTCGGGGAACTGACACCCATCTGCTACAAGAAAGGCTCCCTCTCACTGGAGGCCAGGGAATGAGGTGACTCCCAGTCCAGGGTGCCCCAAGAACAGTCACACCCAACTTCTGCTGTCTAGTATTATAGCTTAAAGGCTGTGCAGGAAAGGGTTCATGGATCTTTGCTGTGCAAATGAATTCATTACCTTATTTATTTTTTATCAAATCTGGGGAAGCATAAATCATATAGATTAAATATTTATATCCCAGCCATATGATCAGATTAGTCCAGCTATTTAAATCTGCTGTCAGTTGTCTCGACAATGGAACAAATTTTGCTTTACATGATGATTTCTACTCAGACACTGCTCAGCCCCTCCCTCTTAAAAACCTTTTTTTGCTATGTGAAAATGATAGGATGAGGGCTAACGATATGCATATAAATAGAAGTACCCAGGAATCCTTTTAAATTGAGTCTGAACCTTGAAACCTCACTATCAGTTAAACAATATTTAATCCAGGGGTGGGCAAACTTTTTGGCCCAAGGGCCACATCTGGGTGCAGAAATTGTATGCAGGGCCATGACTGTAGGTCTGGGGCAGGGGTGCGGGAGGGAGTGCGGGGTGTGGGATGGGGTTGCGGTTTGCAGGAAGGGGCTCAGGCAAGGGGATGGGGTGCAGAAGGGTGGTTAAGGCGGGGTTGGGATTCAAGGGGGTGTGGCAGGGGGCTCAAGGCAGGGGGTTAGGAAGCTCAGGGCAGGGTTGGGGTGTGGGGTGTAGGAGGGGTTCGAGGTACAGGCTCCGGCCCAGCACCGCTTACCTCAAGTGGCTCCAGGGTGGCAGCGGCATATGCAGCATGGCTAAGGCAGGCTCCCTGCCTGCCCAGGCCCTGCGCCACTCAAAGAAGAGGCCAGCATGTGCCTCCTGGGAGTGGGGCAGATGGCTCTGCTGCACACTGCCCTCGCCTGTGGGTACCACCCCCGAAGCTCCCATTGGCCACAGTTCCCCGTTCCCCATAGTTTGGGCTTCCCTGATTTAATTCATTCTTCAACATTTATACAATCTAATCAGGTCCATCTATTGCATACTGTGTTGGCAAGACAGTAGACTCCTTCACAACCATCTGAAATCAGTCAGAAGGTTTAAAAGAGGGAGTTCATGAGCACTCAGCACAAAAAAAAAATAAAAAAATCGAGAAGTTGAGGACAAAATTAATCAAAGAACCAATGGATATGAAGAGAAGAAGTTCTTTAATTGCCTATACATCAGTGCTAGGAGCCTGGGTAACAAACAAGAGGAACTGGAATTGCTCACTTATGAATATAAATTTGATATAGTTGGTATTACTGAAACCAGGTGGGATGATTCACAGTACTGGAATGTTAAAAATCAATGGTTATAATGTATTTAAGAAAGATTGAGTGGGCAAAAGGGTAAGGGGAGTGGCACTCAAGGTAAAAAATGGCATTACCTGTTTCTGAGTCACTAAACTCAGAAGAAAATGATCTTGAATGCTCATGGATCAATGTCTAACAGATAAAGCATAAGAAGTGGTGTTAGCTGGTGTCTGCAACAGACCACCAAATCACACTAAGGATCAGGATGACTAGCTCCTTATGCACCTTTCTATAGTGTGTAAGAAACAAAAGCTGCGTGATCATGGGGAACTTCAATTTGAGTGACATATGCTGGAGATCTCATGCTGCCAGTATTAAAATATCCTTGGAACTTTTAAATATTATAGATGATAATTTCTTAACTCAAAAAGCATTACAGCGAACACAGGGGAATTCTTTATTAGCCTTTTTCCTAACAGATCACAGAACCAAAAATTAATGGTAGCTTATGTACAAGTGTTCATGACATGATTTGTAATGTGCAAGCAGAATAAAGTTCCAATCAGTAATAGATATACTTAGTACTTTAATAGGGTTAATTTAACAAAGCTGAAAACAATTATGAGACAAATCAGCTGGGAGAAATATTTTGATCAGAAAAATGTGAATGATAATTGGGAATCATTTAAAAACACCATACTAAATGCCGATAAAACTTACCTGGTTTAGAGGGCAAGGGAAGGCAGCTGTAAAAATAAAAATAATACATAACAAATGAAAGAAAGGAGAAGTTGATAGTAATGAATATAAATCAGCAGTAAGGAATGTAGAAAATTGCTATGGGAAGCCAAGAGACACAAGAAGCAATCTATGGCCAGTAGAGTTACGGGTGTAAGACGACGTTTTAAAAAAATATATATTAGGAACAAAATGAATCATGAAAATGGTATTGGTCTGTTACTAGATGGAAATAGAATTATCACAAATAATGCAGAAAAGGTAGAAGTGTTAAATAAATATTTCTTTTCTGTATTTGGGAAAAACCAGACAAGTGTCTTATAATGTGGTGATATTCTTTCCATTCCACTACTCTCTCTGGAGGATGTTAAATGGACACTACTAAAATCAAACTCTTTTTTTAAAATCAGCTGGTCCAGATAAACTTGAAATTCTTTGAATACAAGAGATGTCCAGGAGATTAGTGGACCATTAAATGTTGATAAGTCTTGGAGCACTGGGAAAGTTCCAAAAGAGTAGAAGACAGCTAATGTTATGCTTTTTTTTTTTTTTTTTTTTTTTTTTTTTTTAAAAGGGTAAATGGGATGACCTGGATAATTATAGCCAGACATCGATCCCAGGCAAGGTAATGGAGCGGCTTTTTATGTGACTTGATTAATAAAGTAGTAAAGTAATTAATGAAAATCAACATGGGTTTATGGAATATGGACCCCCATCAAACTAACTGGATATTTTTCTTCTTTTTTTCCCCATGAGATGACAAGTTTGGTTGATAAAAATAATGATGTTGAAATAATATACTTAGACTTCTGCAAGGCATTTGATTTCATAATGCACAACATTTTGATAAAAAAACGAAAATGATATAAAATTAACATAGCACACATTAATGTATTAAAATGTATTAAAAATTAACTGATAGGTGTCAAAATTAACCATAAACAGGGAATCATCATCGAGCAGGTGTGTTTACAGTGGGGTCCATGCGATCAGTACTTGGACCTATGCTATTAAAACATTTTTATCAATGACTTGGAAGAAAACAAAATCATCACTGGTAAAGTCTGCAGATGATCTAAAAATTGGGGGAGTGGTAAATAATGAAGAGGACAGGTCACTGATTCAGAGCAATCTGAATTGTTAGGTAAACTGGGCGCAAGCAAACAATATGCTTTTTAATAAAGCTAAATGTAAATGTGCACATCTCAGAAGAAGTATGGTTTACATTTTTTGCAGTATGGAGGACTCTATCCTGGAAAGCAATGGTTATAAAAAAGTTTTGGGGGTCATGGTGGATTATCAGCTCCCATTGTGACACTGTGGCCAAAAGAGATAATGCGATCCTGGGATGCACGAACAGTGGAATCTTGAGTAGGAACAGAGAGGTTATTTTACCTTTGTACTATTTGCACTGATGTGACTGCTGCTGGAATATTGTGTCATGTTCGGATGCTCATAATTCAAGAAGGATGTTGATAAATTGGAGAGGGTTCAAAAAGAGCCACAAGTATGATTATAGGATTAGAAAACGTGATTTAGTGATAGACTCAAAGAGCTTAATATGTGTAGTTTAACCAAAAGAAGGAGCGATTTGATTACAATCTACAGGTATCTCCAAGGGAAACAAATATTTAATAATGGGCTCTTCAATCTAGCAAAAAATAACACAATCCAATGACTGGAATTGAAGCTAGACATAGTTAGAATAGAAATAAAGTATAAATTTTTAATGATAAATTTAATTAACCATTTGAAAAATTTATTAAGTGTCATGGTTGATTCTCCATCAATTACCATTTTAAAATCAAGACTGGACATATTTCTAAAAGAATATGCTCTAGGAATTATTTTGGGGAAGTTCTATGGCCTGCGCTATAAAGAAGGTCAGACTAGCTGATCACAATGGTCCCTTCTGGCCTTGGAAACTATAAATCTAAGAAGAGTATAATTTTCACTTCTACAACCTTCAATCCCAGCCCCAAGACTAGTCAGATATAACAACAGAGCCAGAACCAGCTGAGGATAGTCCCATGGCTGTCATGACAGCCACAAAGTTCTGTGTCTGTCCAGAAGAATCACCATCTCTCAGCACACTATCACCACCAAGCATCAAGACTTGGTATCTCCAGCACCCGAACAGTCAGAAACCTGAGAAACTCATCCAGAACTCCTTTGCTTCTCCAACATCAAGTCCATCCTCAACCCATCCTAGGATTCATGCCCCAACAAGAGAAACATACAGAGAAAGGCTGGGAACCTGCTACTCCTGAGATTAGGTGCAAAAAGAAAGTCACTTTTCCTAATCCCCTGCATAATACTTTGTGTTTTCATGGCAGATCTTTAATAGTTTTGTAAATCCAAGGTAAGGGACAAAACATGAATTTTGAACAGTTATTATTAGGGATTGGTCTTAATACAAAATTCAAGAAAATCAAAACAGATTCACATTCAGATTTTAAATCTAAACTTGCAGGTTGTATTTCTCGTTATAATAGGTCAGAACCAGGTACCCTGAAATTTAAGAAGGTTTAGATTTGGATCTAGAATGCAAAACTCAAATATCTTTTGGGGTTTTGGTTGGCCCAAAATAGAAATATGAAATTTGGAATGCAAAGTGGTTCTGATATAGGGTTTTTGTTTTGTTTACACTTGTCTGCAATATTGGATGCTATTTTATATTAATTATTATTCTCTTGGTTGCTAGCTACTCTTGACTCAGTTAACTAAAAAGTGGTACATTTATTTTTTTAGTTGTATTGTGTTTGTTTTTCGTTAAAGCACTGCCATTAGCCTTTTTTCTTGGAGGGCTCAGTGGAATTCAGGAGGAGGACAAAGTGTCAACTCATAAAGCTTGGTTTAGGCAATTCTTAAGATTCACATGCGGTCATTCATCCTGACATTAATTTCAATAGCTATCAGTTGGGCAATCTGTATTAGTTTATAAGAACTAAAACAAAACAGATAGATAATAGGGAAGTTCTTTAAAGCAGGGAGAATCCATGGACATGTGGCCAATTTAACTATGTTCTCCTTTTTAGAATGAAAATATAAAGATATACAGAAAATTCAATGAATGCTTCAGTCCGATACATATGTTTGTTTGAAAACTATTATGATTAGAGTTGGTCAAAATTTACTAAATTTTGACTAAATCTTGTGTTGAAATTTTAAATTTTGATGGAAAAAACAGACGGTTAAAAAAAAATATTTTTCAGCCATTAATAGGCATATTCCCAACAATATCCCTCATTTTTGAACCAGATTTCATTACTTTTAAGGGACAATATTTTTGGTTTAAAAGATACAACTGAATGTGTTCCACACATCTGTGCCTGCCATTTCTATGTCCACCTCTGTTAATTACCTGCTTATCACCACATTCTATTATCCTTAAAAATGTTGGCCATTGTGTAATTATTGCATGAAAAAAAGAGATCATTTTTCCTCTGCAGTAGAATGCTTCCTATTGGCTGGATTTGTAAAAAGAGTGAGACACAAAAAATACTCTTAAATTTTCAAAGCTAGAATGAGTTGAAAATGCACAATTATCGATTCAAAACTGATTTAAAACTGGTGTTTAAATTTCAGTGTGTCTGGAACAGCATCACCTATTATAGTTTAAGTTCTTATTACCTTTTCTTTATTTTTTAAAATGTCTGTGCCAATGACTTGTTTCTTTATCATAACAAAAAATCCAATACAGCCAATCGACTGCTGTGTTTTGTAGACTTTTAGTACTTTGATTTCCTCTATTACCTTTTGAATTTTTGTTTGACTAGATCTTAGGGGACTTTTTATGTTGTAGTTCTAGAGGTTTTAGTCATTAATTTAGTTCGTCCATACATGCCAGGTGCAATCTTTTACACCAAGCCGAGATAGAGATTAGTTCGCCCCTTGGCTGTGTCCCATAGTATGGATGTCTTAGCTTCAGACATATTTATTTTTAAGCAATCACTTAATATTTAACATACCTCATCCATTACCACTTTATACTTCAATTGTTCTTGTTTGTAAACTAATTTGAGGGTCATTTTTGGTGGAATTTTCAAATTAAACTCCACTATTATCAGAGCATGGTCAAACTGTATTATTGTGCCAATTTCACAATTATTCAACTTGCCATTGTTTTCTCTGTTGATGCCTAGTTTATTGAAGCGTATATGTTATGCCTTATTCAAAAAAGATATTGCCTCCAATACTCAAATTCATATTCAAGTGTGTAGGGATCTACTTATCTCAGTATGATATGGATGATAAATAAATGATGACCAGTACTGAAACGACATTAATCTGATAAAGAACATAAAGCCCTCAGCATATCCGAGCATGCTCTCAAGATTTTAAGGCCCACTCCAATTCCTAGAAAAGTTAATTGGAGAATTTCCACTGGCCTCACTGACAGGTTGATCAGGCCCATAGTGTAAACACTATACCAGGTGTAACAGCATACTATATATTTGAGTAATATGTGGAGACAATGTGTCTGCTTTACAGTGCTCCACAAACCATATTTTTAAAATGCACATGCCAGTTTTGTAGGAGTTTCCTGCTTAGGAAAGCAATAGAAATATGGCTGTATTGTGAACTTGTTTCTTACCAGAGACATTACTACTTTGCATTGCATTAAAAATGACTGCATGATTGTCTGCTTCAAAATCTGTGGCATGTGGTCCCTGATGGACAAAAAAAATTTGAACCCTGGGATTTTTTGAATTGTGTTCTCACCTTCCAAAACTCAAACAATATTATAACAGTGGTTACCTCCTCCTCATTGTAATACAACTGCTATCACACTTTCTATCCTTGGTGAATAGTTTATCCCCATTGCTATATCAAAAGCTCCACTCCTCCTGCATCTATTGAAAATACCAAACAAAAGTCCAAAATCTTCAATGAGTCTGTTTCCCTTTATGTCTTCTCTGACTGTTGGGATAAAAGACTGTTCCCTAGTAGTCTCTTAGGTGTAGAGAAATCCCACGGACAGGTTGTCTCTTTAGCCGAAACAACAGGATACTCTACCCAGCCCTCTAAACACCTTTTAAAACCTATTCCTGGGTCCTTTGACTGTCGAGATCCTACAACGAGTCCTATTTTAGAGTGCCATGGCAGGTTCTGTTCCTTCCTCTGTCATACCTATCAAGATTCCAATACCATGGCAATAAACCAAGTTCTCAATTTTATCCAGAGGGAAGTCCATGTCTTCTTTTGCAAAGTTGAGACCTTCTTCTCCATAAGTATACTAGCAATTTTTGTTTTGCTAAACAAATATGTTCTTTTGACCCACTCTTGCGAAAAATTCTCTAGCTCTCTTTTAATCTCTCCCATTTGGTCACAGTGTTGGTTAATATCATTGATAATGAAAGGGGTGAAATTCTGTCCCCAAATAAGTCAATAATAGTTTTGCTATTGATGTTAAAGAGACGAGGATTTCACCCAAGGTGAAGACAAGGATGGAGCAAGGAAAGTGCATCTACTTTCTGAACCCACCCCATGTGACATCACAATGCACCCCATTAATCAAACATTAAAAGCATTTATTAGCAGCCTAATTTATATGGAGATTTCCTCCATTGTCTTCCTATATTGTGGCAGTCAACTCTTCTACTTACGTAAATTATGTTCAATTTTATGAATCTGTATGCTTATATTGACAAAATGGTTGTCACACCAAATTTTATGGTATTAGTCAATTTGATTTAGTCAGGGGTATGATTCTAGAGAATCAAGTCATTATTGATTGAAAAATATATGTCATTAAAGTTTTTGCAGTTTTGGAGTAGATCCTGGTTATTGAGTATAAAATGTAGGAGAAACAATACACTAAGGCAGATTCTCATAGAATCATAGAATCTCAGGGTTGGAAGGGACCTCAGGAGGTCATCTAGTCCAACCCCCTCATTTTTCCCTACATACCTTCTTCATTCCTTGACAAAGTTTCATCATCTAGGTTTGAAATCATCTGTTTTCAGCTAGTTACCCTGGCAATACATACTTCTCCTTTGAATACAGTTTCATGGGTTTTACTGTTTCTCATACCTATGGGGAAAGAACTCACCAGCTTGGGAGAATGCCAAAGTATGAATTTTAATAAAAACATGTCAAAACAAAAAACTTTCCTTAAATCAGCTTAGGGGTCTGGGGAAGCTTTTTCTTTTAAGTTTGGATTGCTGTACTTACTATAATTTGCTGCTGCTGTTTTAACACAGAAGGGAGGACATTTTAAGCCTTAAAATTCTTTCAGCAATACACCTCTACCTCAATATAACGCTGTCCTCGGGAGCCAAAAAATCTTACTGCATTATAGGTGAAACCGCGTTATATTGAACTTGCTTTGATCCACCGGAGTGTGCAGCCCCGCCCCCCCGGAGCACTGCTTTACCACGTTATATCCGAATTCGTGTTATATCGGGTGGTGTTATATCGAGGTAGCGGTGTACCTATAAATTATTTTTAGGATATCATATTCTAATGAACTTAATGGTTAAATGTTGGACACTGCATTGTCCCCCAGTTCTACATCCAGCCAGTTGAGACATCCATAATCCCCAGTGTACAGGAAAAGAAAGTACAGTCTGAGGCCAGGCTCAAGACAAAGCCAGAGGCTAAGTGTGGGCCACAGGCAGTAAGCTGTGGAGGCAAGACTGGGCAGCAAACAACCCACAGCTGGAAATGGAGCATCTAAGAGCCAAACAGAGAGACATCCTGTCGCTGCCAGGCCAGACCAGCAGTAGGAGGAAGACAAAGGGCAGCAGCATCCAGCCAGGATATTCTGGAGGGGTTCTGAGACTCTTATCTTTTAGGGACCTACACTAAGGATCTGGTTTGAAAACTGTTGATTTGATCTTTTGTGTTGCAATTTAAAGGAACAGGGTATTTCAGATTCTGGAAGACCTAAGTAAAGTAATTCTCTGCTACACAGAATGTAAAAAGTTGGAACTCACTGGATGGCTGGAATCTGTACAGCTGAGTGCTTGGAGTGCCTTCAGCACTTACACTGTATATATAACAAACTTCGAGGTATCCTACCAGACCGGGGTGGAGGGAGGGAGGGAGGGAGGGTACACAGTACTATATATGGATACATCACACACACACACACACACACACACCAGTAATCACTTTTGAAAATCTTGGCCATATTATTCAAACATATTACAAGAAATTTGAGGAGAACAGTGAAAGCCAAGAATGATCATGGACCACTGTTTTGATGCACCATAAGCAGACCCAAGAAAATGCCTTTTCAACTCAACAAATGGAAAGAGCTAAACTGGAAATATTAAATAAATACATGGATTAATGATGTATTCGGCATTTCTCTGTCCCCCACATATGATTTAGTTACACATGCTGAAAAAGCCTGATAAATAAGTAGAGAAAATAAGGAATTCCTGTACTCCTGAGTATCTTATTTCAGAGAAAGTTCTTGGGATTTAAAACGCAGCCCAAAGCAAGTGATAATGCCAAAAGATTAGAAGTAAATATCCAGATAAGAAAGGACTGTGTAGGGCAGCCAAAGTAAAATGATATTTTATAGCTCATCAACTTCTTAAATGGAGCATAGGGGTGATGGAGAATATTTCTGCAATCTTCACTTTTATAGATGCAGGAACAAGTTTAGAAGATCTGGTATTTTACTAAAGTGCATAGGATAGGACTCAATAGCTCTTTTCTATAATTTTTGTGAGGACAAGACTGGTCAGACAGCCTTCTTCTGAATACATTATTCACCAATATAACAATCACCATATTTCTTCATAGGATTTATTATTTTAATTCACTGAAAAGTTCTGGATAAAGGGAGATAAGATTATGCCTCTAAATATGTGTTGTTGTTATGTTTGCTTTCATTCCCTTCTCTGTCTGCTGGACCAATAGCAAAGCCAATCCTGCAGGAATAGACATGCTGGAGCAGATTTCCCTACAGCACAGCTCTGCCAATTTTCAATCATTACTTGAGCTAATGTGTGCCAGCTTCAAAATACCAGCTTTCCTCAAAAATCCTCAGTCTTGTTTTCTACCCTAAGCAGCATTCCTTTGCATCTGGCAGGGATGAAACCACAATCGATAGGTATAGTGCACTTTATGATAAGACACCAAGTTGGAGGTCTAACTCCTTATTCAAGCCCAGTCACAATTCAATACTGAGAATGTCAACACCTTTAAAAGGAAACAGCCTATGGCAATGGTAGATACCTAATTACTTAATGAAATGATACATTTCTCATGCAAAGGGTAAATGCAAGTTTAGATACACTATACGCTAATATAAACAAACCAAAACCTACTATCCTTATAAAAATCACAACACTAATTTAATAGACACCTTACAGTTTTGTGAATACTTGCCAAATATTTATTATTAAAAATCCAACCTCAAAAATTACACAAGAAACTAAAATGAGGATAATACTTCCTGTCATCCACTTTTGTTGGATACAGTTGCATGGTCTTTAGGGCACGGACCACCTATAACTAGGAGAATCTGATCTCGGGTGGGACCTGAGGCAATATTGAAATAGCAATTTATAATAAAATATTGCTTTCTCCAACACACAGAGCTAAGCATCATTGTTTTTTTTCCTGGGACTCATTTATTTCAACTTGTGGACTTTGCATTACTCTTAGGTTCCAGCTATATTACTCTGGTTTAGAAACCTTCCTGGTTTCTATACCCCTTGTCCTATGGGAAGTCTATTTTGAATTTGTTGTTATGGGCACAGACTCCTACAATTTAGTCAAGTGGTTTGGATGTAACTAAATCAGACACGGCAATTGCCCTTCTTGTGTGTGTGTGTGTGTGTGTGTGTGTGTGTGTGTGTGTGTGTACTGTTTGCAAAGCAGGAAATGGACAACTAATAATCCCCCCCCCCCTTAAAGCCATCCAATAGATCAGTAAAGAATCAATTTAGAATGTTTTTATAGACAGATGCTCTCAAAAACATCAATTTTAACACCTAAACCATACTGAGTTACATTTTCAATATCTCCTTCAACACAAAAAACTTCCCCTCTCCAAATATACCACATGCCGGCAGCTTTCTGCACATTGGGAGTATGTGCAGAAGAGGTGTAGAGGTGTAGAGGTTTTTCTTTTGGGGGTTGGGGTAGCCACACTCTATGACAGTGGTGGGCAACCTGCAGCCCATCAGGGTAACCTGATTGCAGGCCACAAGACATTTGGCTGACGTTGACCGTCCGCAGGCTCTGCCCCCCGCAGCTCCCAGTGGATGCGGTTCTCTGTTCCCGGCCAATGGGAGCTGTGGGAAGCAGCGCCTGCAGGCGAAGGGGCCGCAGGGACGTGCTGTCCGCCGCTTCGCACAGCTCCCATTGGCCGAGAACAGAGAACTGCATTCACTGGGAGCTGCGGGAGGGGAGGGGGGCGGTGCCTGCGGACAGTCAACATCAGCCAAATGTCTCGCAGCCCGCAATCAGATTACCCTGATGCGTTGCCCACCACTGCTCTATGACATGCTCTCCTGGAAACAATCCAAAATGGAAATTGCAATGGATCTCAAACCAGTATTAACTGCCCATAGAGGGGACAACAATATATAGTTGCAATGAGGAAGCCAGAAACAGCATATATGGTCTAGTGGGGAGAGGAGATAGCCAAATTTTCCTGAAGATGACTGATTTATACCATTACTGGGAGGCCCCATCCACTTCCCTTCTGTAAAGTTCCCAACTCATGCAATCAAAGCATGTGCTTTTAGGGAGCAATTTGAAAACATAACAGCTGAAAACACTTTTTGTGGGGAGATGTTAGTTTTTAGTTTAACAAACGCTGTACATTTCTATATCTTCAACAGATAAAATAATGCATCAGTTCATCATATGTTGATTTTTAACTGTTTGGATTTATTTATTTTACAAAACACAAATTCCACCAACAAACACTGGATGTTAATTACTTCCACTTAAGAGAGTGCAACTAGGTTCAAAGGATGCACAACTAAACACCTGGATCACAAATATCTTATAATTTAGTGTCTTATCTGTAAAAAGCTACACCCAAAATGATTACCACAACTACCCTGCAAGTCACATATATTCACATAGACATATGTAGATAGGAGTGAAACTAACAATTTCAATATATTAATATTGGATTTATGTGCACAGTTATGGTAATACTCCACAAAATAATATCCATAGCAGCATTAACACACTTAGATCTAGGTATGAGCATTTAAATGCACTTGGCAAATAAAAAAACCCCACCTTAATCCCAAACCCAGCATTAATGATCCTTGTGGTGGAATTAAGTGAAATTTTAAACACAGAACGAGCTTAAAACATATAGAATGCTTCTGGGGACTGGGAAGAACATAGTTACAGGATCTCAACGGCTTCCAAATTTTGGTCATGATTCATGAAAACACTTAAGCATGTGATTAAGTCTCATTGACTTCACTGGAATTAAGCCCATGCTTAAGTGCTATCATGAACTGAGGTTTTATGCAGTCAGAAATACTAAAAAAAATGTAACCGCCTTCTGAGACAGACCTACCCTATCAATAACTATGGTGAAGTTTTCTATGTAGTCTGGAGTTTGAATATGGTTATATTTGGGCTCTTGTGTCTTATACAAATCCCAATATGATGCCCATAAACATCAAGAAACATATTGTGTGAGTCCTTCTAAACTTTTTATATATGTATTGTGTATGCATTATATAAATAAATACTTACACACTGTAGGCAGACAGACAGACTCATTCACTGGCTCCAAATTTATTCTCTTTCCCTCCTATTTTCAGGTATGACAAGAGTTGTGAAAGAGAGGGACAATACATAAGTTACTTTTCTGTCCATAATAATTGTAATAATCTAGTGAGTGCTCTCTTTTTAAATCAAATTGATTGTATTGAAACCTTGATTTTTTTTTCCTTTTGTACATTATAACAATGTAGGTGTTAATGATTTATAAATGTCTATCATTTTGCAATAAAAATATTAGGATCTTAAAGTGTATTAGAAGCAGGCCTTTAAATTTGAAAAATCAAGCTTTTTTTCCCCCCCTCACACACAAAATGTGCCCTAATTCCAAATGAATTTGTGTCTGGTGCTGTGTCATCCCCAGACTGGATTAATGTAATACCCTTTATGTGAGACTACACTTACAGACCACTCAGAGTCTTCATATGGTACAAAATGTGTGGAGGGAACTACGCTTAGTGAAGGGAAGTATGGAGATTAGATTGCACTGGCTCCTGTTTGCTTTCAAGTGTACTTCAAGTTGTTTATTTTAATCTTTAAAAGCGTATTTGATTGAGGCCCTCACTACTCAAGAGGCCACCTCTTCCTCTGCACCAGCTGTGGCAACAGATATCAGCAGATGCATTTACACTAACAGTTCCTTGATTTGAACATCTAGGGGCAAAGGTGTATGGTCAGGAAAGGTGAATCGCATATAGATTACAGGGGTAAATTCTGACATATGAATCGGCTTCAGTTTATACTATAATATTAACATGGCCAGCGTGCCAAGGAGCTATTGTACTAAAGTGCAAGCAAAGTGTGATTGTTTACTTGTCAAAGACAACATTTATTTTACAGTAAACTGATGATAATCCAACTAGTGTTTCCAGCCACCAAAATATCCAGAGAGACCCAGAACACATCCATTGGTGGCTAACATATTAATGAGAACATTTGAAAAGGTGGGCACAACTCTTAGGACTAGATTCTGATCTCAGTTGCTGAAGTGTCAATCAGGAGTGATTAGGGCTTAAATTCAGCTGGAGCTGTCCAGAGTGGAACATCGGTAAATATTCCCTCCCTCTCCCCCCCAGAGTTTTTATAGCTTGTTGGGAGCGTATGGGGGGCTCCAGGAAATACTCTAAGAATTTAAACCCTGGGAGTGACTCTAATGAAGTCAATAAAGTGGCACCAGTGTGAAACTGGTGAGATGGGCTCTAGGGTTTATATTTCATTCCATTCCTGCTCAGTCTGTTAACCATTCTTTGTATTTAAGTCTTGTTCTTTTCTAAGTACTCTAAAGGGAGTTAACACAATAAATGTAACCACTCCCCCTAGTCCCTCATTGGCTGAGGTTTAAGTCCTATTTGAAGTGTACATCCTGGATTATAAACACACTAGGACCATCTATGCCAGTGGTGGGCAACCTGCAGGAATATGCTGGCCGCCGCTTCCCGCAGCTCCCATTGGCCGGGAACGGCAAACCACTGCCACTGGGCGCTGCGGGTGGATGTGCCTGCAGATGGTCAATGTAAACAAATTGTCTCGTGGCCTGCCAGCGAATTACCCTGATGGGCCGCGTGCAGCCCCCGGGCCACAGGTTGCCTACCACTGAGCTATGCCTTCCCACTGGCCGTGGTTCGCCGTCCCAGGCCAATGGGGGCTGCGGGAAGCAGAGCGGGCTGAAGAGATGTGCTGGCCGCCGCTTCCCGCAGGCCCCATTGGCCTGGAGCGGCGAACCGTGGCCAGTGGGAGCCGTGATTGGCCGAACCTGCAGACGCGGCAGGTAAACAAACCAGCCCGGCCTGCCAGGGGGCTTACCCTGGCGGGCCGCGTGCCAAAGATTGCCGATCCCTGGTGTAACNCAGACGCGGCAGGTAAACAAACCAGCCCGGCCTGCCAGGGGGCTTACCCTGGCGGGCCGCGGGCCAAAGATTGCCGATCCCTGGTGTAACCAGCGGCGTATTAGCGCCTAGGCCGACAAGGCCTAGGCCTAGGGCGGCAAATTTGCAGGGGCGGCAAATTTGAGCACCCCCGGAGAAGTTCCCCTGCTCCAGCTGCCTCCTCTGCGAGCGCGCCGCCGCTTCCTGTTTCTCTCCCCTCCCTCCCTGCCCAGCGAAACAGCTGTTTCGCGGCGCAAGCGCTGGGAGGGAGGGGAGAGAAACAGGAAGCGGCGGCGCGCTTGCAGAGGAGGCAGCTGGAGCAGGAGAACTTCTCCGCAGCTGTTTCGCTGGTCAGAGAGGGAGGGGGAACGCGGCGTGCTGGGGAAGAGGTGGGGTTGGGGCGGGGATTTGGGGGAAGGGATCCAATAGGGGCACGGAGGGGGCGGAGTTAGGGAGGGACTTTGGGGAAGGGGTGGGGTGGGGGCGGGGCCAGGGGCGGCAATTATTTCCGGGCCTAGGGGCGGCAAAATTATTAATCCGCCCCTGGGTGTAACTCGTATCCTGATATCACTAATTCACCTCAGTTTATTCTTCTAAGCTTTACATCATAAAGAGACATTAATTTCATACATCTAAGATGCCCCAGTCTTCATTTTACATGTCAAAAAAATCAAAATTGGCCATGAATTCCTTTTTTCTTTCCCCCACACAATTTTCAATTTCCCCCAAACCAGAAAATATTCTTGCCTAGCTCATGTCATCTTTTTATTTTTCTTCTAATGAGCTATCCCTTCTGTGTGCACTCACACAGAATCTTGTGAGCCTAATTTCATTTTTTCTTCAGGTGGAGATAAAAGAAACACAACAAAAATCAATCATAAATTCAGTTGCTGTATTCCAGAATGAAACTTGACCTTGCAATTCATCTGTGTCTTCAGTGCTTATGAGTTACAGCTGTCTATCTTTCTTCAGGCATAATTTGACATTTCACAAAAATCACTGTAAAACTTCCATAGATTTGATGCTACCATTCTGGGGTTCAATGATTTACTTCACTGAGACAAGGTAGCAGTCCCTCTTAACTTATCATATCAGTGTTTACAAATCTAAAGTAGCAAATGTACATATGGGTGACTACATTTAGGCTTAATACTAAAAACTTATTTATATCTTCCTTAAGGGAAGAAACAGAAAAAAAGGAATTTCCCCCTCCCGCTTTGCCGATTACATGCCATAACCGGCAGAAATACAGCAAGGAAGTAGAAGTGGGCATTACTATTAAGTAGAAATATAATGTAATATCACACAACATTAAAAGAAGATCTGGAGCGCCGCATCTTGATTCTCCACACCCATGACATGAAAAACTCCCGTTGACTTTAATGGGATTTACATGTCTGTCCACAGAGAAATCAGGCTATCCGGAAGCTGCAGTGTTACTAGAAAGATTCTGGCCAGGATCATGGACTTTGTACGATGGAAGAAATTTACTATATGGATACTGGAATAAAGGTGGAAATAATGGTAAGGTAATTTCATTTTTGTTTGCATTTATTAACATTTTGTTTTGGAAATCAGTAACTTGAGCCATATTTACTTGAAACACCTCTCCCTAGGGATCCTAGTGATAAGTGGTCTTGAAAGCATTTTTGTTTTAAAAAATTCCATTTTGTAACACTATCGAACATTTAATGAGTACGTTTGTGTTTAGGACCATTCATCCTCTAAGATGAAATCAATGGGAATTTTTCCATTGACTTTAGTGGGTACCAAATCAGGTTCTCAATGTCATTTTCTGAAATCTAGTTGGTACTTTTACATAGTGTCTGTAATAGGACTTCCAAAGCCTTACACTCTGTTTCTGCGTCATTTGACTACTGTCCATAAACATTTATAAAAATTGCTTCCAAGTAAAACCAGTTGTCAGCATATCTGGTTATAGTTCTGTTAGCACAGAAGCATATGCCACTTGGTGATCATCTTAAAGGATAGCTGATAACCCCAGTGAGCTCACATCAACAGAGACCTTACGTTCTTCATTCATCACAAAATATTTCAGTGCAAGTGCTTCTGTGACAACTTTTTTTTTTTTTTAAAAACTCCCCATGGCTGTTCCCAATCTTCCCAGTTCCATTCTTTACCATCCTCAAGCAGCATTAGAAGTGGCACACTTAAATATGACAAATTACACATAAGTATCTATGTTAACATGTTCATGAATCTCTGTAAAGCTTCAGTTTTTGCATACTTTCCATTTGTACAACTGCCTCCATGTTACTTGGATATGGTAAAACTCTTTCATCAAATACGTGTCCTACATGTGTCCTAATTCCATTCAGCCAACTCAGAAATTTGTTCAGTTGAAAGTTCTTGGCTGTGGCCCATTGCAGAATATTACACACAACTGGCATGGCAATGGTCAATATCAACAGACTGTGGTGGCTATTGTTACATTGCTCATACTGCCATACTATTTTGGGCTCCACAAGAGACTTGAGTGTGGGACTGGATTTGGGTTGTCGATTGGACTTTGGTCAAGTCAATAACCACTTGCCATCAGCTACTACATGAGTTTACTAATGCTTAGCTCACTTTTGCAAAACAGTTATATACAGATACAAAAGGTCTGTTATTATTAGATCTCCTTCCACTTACTTTAGGGTGAGAGGCTGTGTGCATTTATATCCTTCAGTTCCACTGGGATATAAATGTTTCAGCAACAGTCAGGATTTTCTTCCCAGATAGGTAAGACAGTTCAGTGGAAAGCACAATCTGCCACATGTTAACTTGCTAGGCTGTGCACATTGTGATCCATTTGTGTTTGTGTATATCACTTTGTAGTGTATAAATACATCTGTGGCCTTTTACATTCCAACAATGCTGTGACTTAATCACTAGCTTGATTTAAACTGGGGGTAGTGGAGGGTGTCGGAGCAATAGGCCTCCTAGCGAGAAAGCCAAGCTTTTCCAGAAATTCATCCCTGTTAAATATCCATTGTGGTTTTTTTTCCTTCTCTGATATTTGTGGGTTTGTAACATTATAATGTATGGTAATGAATGATACTGTGATAAGCTTTCTAATGTTTGTCACCGCTGCTTGACAACAGTGGCATTATGTGATGTGGCTGCAGGCTGGGGAAACGAGCAATGTAAAACAGAAAACAAAACCTAGATGTCAGTTTGGCGTCAAATCAAAGCTGTGGACTTTTAACCACTGCAGCTGCCTCGGCTTCAGTTAACCTCTCGCTGATCTCCCCAAATAGGATTTCATCTAAAGCACCAAATTAAAAACTGAGACTGAGGGCTGGTTCTGTAAATTGAAAAGTGTACAAATGAATAGTTGGCAAACACACTTGGCAGCTGTCAGCCTTCTAAAGCTTCTGATCTATGTCACAGTATTAGTAGGAGGGGGGTTAGTTTTAGTGGGGTAAAATGTAAGGATTATTTTTACCCCATTTCAGACCAGTCTACAGCAGACCACCAGGGACTATGTTAATAGATGTACAGTTTTTGGCAATGGAATGGCATAATGAACGAAGTACAGTGGAGATCATTAAAAATGGCTTGCAATAAAATCCCTGTGATATGCAACACGCTGTTGCATCGGAGAACACTGCAAAAACAGCAATGCTTTTCAACCATATTCACTCTAATCCACACCTCTTCGTGGTTGTTGTGTTCATGCACGTATGCTCTGTGCATGTATGCCCAAAGGTCCTCAAAGAGTTAAAGGATGACATGACATGAGCTAGTACATTCTTAACAAGGCTACTCTCTGTGACAAATACTCCAGCTCAGAACAAACCCGTGTTAAGTGCAGCTGGCTGACAAAAGATTGATTGTTTTAATTGGGCACTGATGAAGCATTTTGTGGCATAAAACTCTCCCCCCTCACACCTTTTTCCTTTAAAATTTGCTGGCTACTGATCCTGTACTCTACACTCATAAATCAACTCTCAGCAACTACAGGTAGCTACGAAATTTAAACTCAACATTAGGGCTGGCCAAAATTGGTTAAAAAGGCTAATGCACTGTGGAACACTTAACATTCCTCTCTCAGTCTCTCTCTCTCTCTCTTTTTTTAATTGGCTGGTAATATAGCATTTCCCCACATATGAAACAAGAAATCCCTTTAGTAAGGGGAGAAAATACAAAGAAAATCTGTGAAGTTATAAAGGTCTAACAGCTGGCATCATAGGCTCACTTTCCCCATATTCATTAGCTTCATAAAAATACAAACAATGGCATACAGTAAATAACAGGATGCAACCTACACAAATGCCTCGGTGATTTCTCACCACTCACACATTAGTGACACAAAGATAATTTGGTAACTAGAGAGGCACAAGTCCCACAAGATCTTGCATCACAGGATCACCAAAGTCATGCACACTGTACTTAAAAGGCATTATAACTGCATGGAACTGTTTGTTGGCCATTGGCATTTTTCAAATGTAAACAGAGCTTTTAAACCTCTCAAGTAGCTGGAGGGAGGAACACAAAATGTCATCTCGGATAGTGGGTCCCACTGTTCAGCTATGCTTTTGTCAGAGATGACACTATATAGGTTGAAAGTTTTCCTTGCCTTTGGTTTCGCAAGAAAATGTTCAGAACATGAACATTTCTCAGCGTACCAAGAAACAGATTTTCAACATAGATGTTTTGAATACATATATATGTAGGGTTGCCAGGCATCCGGTTTTTGACCGGAATGCCTGGTAGGGTTGCCAATTTTCTAATTGCACAAAACCGAACACACTTCCCCTGCCCCTGCCTTGCCCCTTCCCGAGCCCCCACCCCATCCTGCTCCTTCTCTGAGGCCTCACCCCCCACTCACTCCAGCCCCCTTCCCTCCGTTGCTTGCTCTCCCCTACCCTCACTCACTTTCACTGGGCTGGGGCAGAGGGTTGGGGTGCGAGAGGGGGTGAGAGCTCCAGCTGAGAGTGCGGGCTCCAGGATGGGGCTAGAAATGAGGGAGGGGGACTGGAGTGAGTGGGGGCCGAGGCCTCAGAGAAGGGCCGGGGGTGGGGCAAGGGTGTTCCGTTTTGTGCAATTAGAAAGTTGGCAACCCTGTATATAATGGCACACCAGCCTATCCAAAATAAACATCACCTTCTCTACAAGAAAGAAGAAAAAGACTGTAATCAAATTGGCCAGACATATGAACAATCTCTGCTTCTCACTTCCATGATGTCCTACAACGGTTTGAGACATTTGAAATATCAGACTCAGATAACAGTATCAACAGATCATATAGAATATATATCACTGAAAAAAAAAATCCTAGCCACATGGGAATTACTAAGTACACTAAGAAATTTTATGTATCCCCTCCCTCGCTCCATTATATTGTGTGTAAAAACGCCCACAGATAGACACACATTTTGTGTCTCTCTGTGAATATATATTTCAGCATTATGCACAGATATTATGAATATGCCCAGCAATCATTAATATTTAGACTCAATATATTCAATACATTTTACTGCCTTTTTGTTCTGCTTCATTAAAAACTGAATGGATAATAAATAGGGCAATTTTCCATGCAAGCACAAACCTCCAACACATCAAACTAAGACTGTTTTCTAAATGAATTATTTTAATATTAAAATACTGTTAACGTATGAGTTTATAGTACAATGGCTATATCTATATGAAAACATCTATGCTTGATAGACCTGTATTTCTTCACCCCATAGAGGGGAATTATTTACACTCCAGTGACTTGCTATGTCTCTCTTTGTGTTATTTACAGTATGTAAGGTCTCATTACTTCAGACTCACCCCTCCTGCAGAGAAACAAATGAGAAGGGACTAAAAGGAAACAGCTTCGGAGAGGTTTTCCTCAAGGAGTACTCTCCAGTTGTTCTTTTGAGAAAGTAGGGCTTGCTCCCCCAATACAGCAGGTAGAGGGGCAATCCCAGAAACCTCACAGGCCCACTGGAAGCCACAGAGTTCTGGAGGCTCAGTGGGAAGAAGAGACTATCAATATCCACATTGGCTCTTGCTTTCCTGCGACCCCGACTCCTCTCCAGCAGCTTGGCTCCTGTGAAGCCACACTGACAGGACTTCTACAGTTAGTGGCTGCTTTGGAGACCCCTGTTCAATGGGAAACAGTTCCAGCTGTGGGAGAATGGGGGAGAGACAACCTGAGACTGTACTATGGGAGGTGGGGGAAAGAAATCTCCTCAGGGCCAATGGAAGGCAATTTGCATCATCCCCCCAGTTTGCCCACTTCCCACCAGTATCCTCATTCAGATCCCAGAGTCATGGAGCCCTTGGAGGTTTGAGGGAAGGTGAGGGGTTAACCCAAAAGCAGAGGGCAAGGAGGACTTCCTCACATGGAGGGCCTCTTCTTAGCATACATTGTGAGGGTACAATACATTTGATTGCAGATATTTTCCCATCTTTCTGTAGCTATCATGACATTTAAAATAATGGCTGTTATATGAATAGTGCAAACTCTTCCCCATCCCCCAGGGGAATTAAATCTTGAATTTGAATAACCTGTAATATGATTGGTGGGACCAAATTAATCTCTAACGTAAATCAATGAATTTGGTCCCCAATTGACTCAAGTCTCTGAAAACAGATACAATCAACGGAGTTATAGAATGATTGGCTTTCCTCTTATCTTCCTTTAAGTATGTATCAGGCCTTTCTTATTAATTTTAAGGACTGTGTTACCTTTGTGGGTAACACTGGCTAACACTGCACAGAAGCAATGGTGGAAAGAAGTTTCAATTAGCTTGTCCCTCCCCCACCTCAGCACAGTCACTCTGAAGCCAAGCACAATACAGAACTAGTGTGTCTTTGAGCACTCGTTAGTGTCCCCAATTAGACTCCATGGACCCAAGAGCCCAAAGACCTGCCCTGCCTGACACAGAGCTGCTGCTATCATCTGGCAGCAGGAACAAAAGGGAATATATGATGCTCCTTTCTAAAGCAAGTTTAAGGAAATCGGTACAGCACTCAGGTGTTGTGCAGAATCAATGCAAAGGTAGAATGTCTCAGCAAAGCCTCAGCAGCGCCAGAGGGAGCAAGACCACAATTAAACTGGACTTTCAACGTAAACAAAATGAGAGTTACAACGTAAACAAAATGAGAATTAGAGGAATTCTTGCATAAAACTGAACATACTAAATTTGGATGTAATTAATTCATAAATAAAGGCAAGATTACTTCTATTGAGTATATCACCTGTAAAATCTAGGACAGGGATCAGCAACCTTTGGCACGCGGCCCGCCAGGGTAAGCACCCTGGCGGGCCGGGCCGGTTTGTTTACCTGCCGCATCCGCAGGTTCGGCCGATTGCAGCTCTGGCTGCGGTTCGCCGTCCCAGGCCAATGGGGGCTCTGGGAAGCGGCGCGGGCCGAGAGATGTGCTGGCCGCCACTTCCCGCCACCCGCATTGGCCTGGAGTGGCGAACCGTGGCCAGTGGGAGCCGCAATCGGCCAAACCTGCAGATGTGGCAGGTAAACAAACTGGCCCGGCCCGCCAGGGTGCTTACCCTGGCAGGCCGCGTGCCAAAGGTTGCCGATCCCTGATCTAGGTCTTATATACACAAAATTGTTCACACCCATTAACTGTTACCCAGCATGGATCTTCAGGCTTTCCCAAAAGCTAGAATATATCTCATGATAGGTTATTGTTGCTGTTATTTCTTTGTTTGTTTTTGTTTACTTGACTTTCTCGTGGCATCAAGGATTTATTTGAAAAAGAATGATTTAGCCGAGGAAAGGTGGAGAAATTTTGAGTGTTAAATCCCACAGTCAAATTAAACTTTTAAGGCTGGATTTTCAAAGGGGAGCTAGGCACCTAACTTCCATTGAAACTCAATAGGAGTTGCATGCCTAACTCCTTTAGGCTCTTTGAAAAGCAGACTTTAAAAATAGTATACAAAACAATGCTGTGCCTAGAAACTCAATGTGGCTTTAATTTTCCATCTTCTATTTAATATTCAATTAAACGCAAATCATAAACGGAAATGTATGAGAGCTCATTTGCTGCAGAATTGTTACAAGTTTATCATAAATACATACACAAGAACATTTGAAAACTCAGACCAAGAGTGTAAATACACATTTAGGATCATTGTCTTGATAGAAAGAGACCAGTCACTAAAAGCTAACTACAAATTAAGACCATTTAAAAGAAAGACTATTGTCCTATCAGACCATAATACCTCTTCTGGAGCCATTACAGTTTATTGTGTAAACATATAAATATTAATTTAAGTGCTTAATATTTAGCAGTAGATCATAAAGACTTCAAGAGCTAATATTGCTTATTTATTATATGATATAGAACAGTGTTTCTCAAACTGGGGTTGCCGCTTGTGTAGGGAAAGCCCCTGGCGGGCCGGGACAGTTTGTTTACCTGCCCCGTCCACAGGTCCGTCTGATCGCAGCTCCCACTGGCCACGGTTCGCCACTGCAGGCCAATGGGAGCTGCTGGAAGCGGCGCGGGCTGAGGAACATACTGGCCACCGCTTCCAGCAGCTCCCATTGGCCTGCAGAGGCGAACCGCGGCCAGTGGGAGCCGCGATCGGCCGGACCTGAGGACAAGGCAGGTAAACAAACTGTCCCGGCCCGCCAGGGGCTTTCCCTACACAAGCGGCAACCCCAGTTTGAGAAACACTGATATAGAAAACCAACTACATTCAAAGATCATTAAGATAGCAAAGCCAAGCACTTAAAAGTTAGAGAATGCCAGAATTAAAGTTGCCTCCTGATTGTTGGGAAGCTGTCCTGGCCCTCATGTAACTCAAAGTTGCTGCAGGACAGTGTTTAGCTTTCAAATACTAACTAACTCACAGTAGAAACAAATATTCACTGAAAGCTGGCATCTTGAAGAGCTGAAGGAATTATACTTTTCCTAGATTTATAAATTGCATCAAAATTTAGATTTTATTTAGAATTTTAACCTTTGAAACCTTGTGAATTTATAAGGACCTAAAGGGGCTTAGAACATTAATACAAATTCTACAATGTCCCCTTTTCACAAACCAATTAGAGATGCTGCCACCTTTGCCTGAGCCCTTTGAAACCCAAGGGCAGGACTGTAGCTTTGCACAGGGAATGAACTATACTTCTGAGAGGAACCTGTTTACCCCTGACTCTAGGGTGAAGTAGCAAATTACCATTTACCTGCATTGGCTCAGATGTGGTGGTTAGTGCTTTAAGGGGTAGATTCGTCTTCTTCCTCTTGGGTGAGGGGGAGTAGGTAGCAGGTGCAGAGCACTAACTGGGCATAATTTCTGGGTATTCCACACAGGGCTGTAAGGAAGGTCTTACTCCTTTATGCCTCAGCATGGGCAGTACTTACTTTGTGCCAGGGCTGAGCCCCGGCACCTTTAGGCTTGGCAATTTGTAGCCCCAGCACCTCTGGGCTTGCTGCATCAGTTATGAATGCATATACATATATACATATTCTCCATATATTATAAAAGGGGGAGGGATAGCTCAGTGGTTTGAGCATTGGCCTGCTAAACCCACGGTTGTGAGTTCAATCCTTGAGGGAGCCAGTTAGGGATCTAGGGCAAAATCAGTACATGGTCCTGCTAGTGAAGGCAGGGGGCTGGACTTGATGGTCCCTTCCAGCTCTAGGAGGTAGGTGTATCTCCATATATTATTATGAATGTAAAAAAAAAATTGCTTGAGCCCTACCACCTCTCATTACAAATTAAGCATTTAGCACAGGCATGTAGATGACAGCCATTTGAGACTAATGAGACTTGTGGTAGCACAAGGTACTATTTAGCAAGCCAGACTCTGACCCCCTTAATCTACTGGTAAGAAGATCTCACAATAGTAACTAAAATCCATGGGATTACTCATGTGAGTAACTACTTGGCAGTATAAGAGTGGTAGTAATAGACCTATAATAATTCTGTTCAAACTAAAATAAGAAATAACATGCTTTCACTCCTAAAGTAAATCTCACCCACCTCACCAAAATCAAAAATCTTGGCTACTTATAGGGTACAGATTGCAGAGTGTCAGAGTATTTGAAAGCATGATTTAGATGTGCAGCATGGCCAATTTCTGCTCCAGCCGAAGTGCATGATCCTAGTTTACCACTACCTTATTTCAGTTTTACCCTAGAGTAATGCTACTGAACTCAACAGAGTGTGCAAAATCGCAGTAATCCAGTTGCCATCAGCCCCCATGGGAGTTATGACCATTGACTTCAATGGGAACACAGCCCACAATATTTAACTTTAAAAAATATATATATAGGTTTATTTATTTCATTGATCTGATATCTTACCACCCATGGTTTGTCAGGTACCCAAATCTCCCACAAGTACTTCGGCATATCTCCAAAATTCAGTGCCTAAAAAGCAAGTAATATTTAAATAAAAAGATGTGTTACTTTTACTACAGAATTTCAGATATCCCACCACCCGTTGGCCCAGCGTTGGCTAATATATAAAGCAGAAATATGGGCAAATCTCTGGCTGGGGAAGTGAAATAGTTCTCTCTTGTGTGTTCAGGCTTCTGAAAGCTTATATCTTGGTTATCCAAGTACATGTTTGGTAACATTTGAAGTGCTACATCAAGGAACAATTTACTTTCTGAAGGCTGATTTTACAGCATTGTGCTATACTTTGCTGCAATCAGGCAACAGATTTTCAGAGCAGCAGAGCAGGTTTAGTTTTCTGTTTAGTGAACTACCCACTGAAATTGCTGTCTCATAATAAGAAGAAACTTATTTTTTAATTTAATGCATTATTAAGCTTTTTATTAAAATATTATTAAATCAACCCTGAGACTCTAAAAAGCAAAACCAGCAGATCTTTAAAACTGCAATTAAAGTTGTGTTTAATATGGGAGCATTAATGGATGTTCATGCTCTGTTACTAACTGCTGAATATAAATAGCACTATGTAGTTCAAATCCCCTTCTGGGATCTGGTGTAGGACTTGGACACCGCAACAATAATCTTAATCCATATGTGTGGGATAAAAACAGCATATGTGGCGAAGAAGTTTCCTGGGTTCCAAAAGTTTGCAGAATCTTCAGAATATCGCTCTAGGAAATGACTCTTCAGGTTATTTATTTTGACAACAGATCAGTAGTGCCAGAGTAATTTTAAGCAGTTGTAAAAAGGAAAAAATCATGTATTCTACTTGAGAAGCAAATGGGGAGCCAGAAATGTATATTCTTTTATTTTCTCCTCTCTGTGTATTGTGTTGCTCAGATATTCAATTATTATTTTATTAGAAAAGAAGGCCTTCCTAGACGGCTAACATTAGATTAAGAACATATGTGGAAAGTTGGATCACTTCAAATCCACTCTCTACAGAGTGATGATTCTGAATTCCAAACAAACATCTTTGTGCAATATATTCAAGGAGGACATTAGTATTCTGTTCAGAATTGTTTGCCCACTCCTTTATCATCATATGGTAAGCAAGAACATCAGAAAACTTTACATCAAAAAGTGTTGTCAACCCCAATGGAAAACACATGTCTGTTCCAAAGTACTCCCAGCAGATATCTCAGATATCTTACGTGAGTCTTGTGTTCTTAGAGAGTTATATCACAGTTCTAAAAAGCTTTTTGAAAAACCCTGCCTTGAAAGCAGCATGTCTTCTTAACTATTTATATCCACTGAAAGCAGTCTCCTCTGATACCTGACGGGATGTTTCTGACTAACGTGGGGAGATCCTTTCTTTGCCAACTAACACCTCACTTGAAAGAAAACTCACTTTAAACCCAAAGAAAGCTGTTATTTGGTTCTTATGCTCTTTGAATCAAAAGTATTTATGCACTCCATGGAGATTAATAAATATAGTTTAACAAAAAAATTAAAATAAAAAAATAATAAAAGCAACTGAAAATGGCTTAAAATACATACCACATTCAGAAGATTGCCTCTCTTGCTGGTATTTTATGCCTGTTTGTCTTTCCACTTGTACAGGTATAAATCTAGTGCAACTCAGCTGAAGTCAATGGAATTACACAGGTGTAGAACCACAGAGAGGAGAATCAGGCCAAATGCTGCCTTCAGATAAATGTATGCAATTCCCAATCACTTGGATAGGAGTTATATGAATGTATCTGAAGGTAGAATTTGGCATATGTTATCAAATACATTATCTTAAACTATCAAAACTCCTCTAGATAGCTTTCAGAATTATTGTTTCCTACAAGTGGTTTTGTAAAGTAGTATAATAAAAACAGTAATGTTAATAAGAAAATAATGTATTCCCCCTTCCAGGTAAAGACGCTGCAGAGATCATTAAAATACAAATGATGAACCATAATGAAACAAAACAATACAAATATTATATATCATATTTATAAAATGAAACATGTTAAATAATATGGGATTATTAAATATAAAGGACTGTAACCTTACAATCTGCCTTGAGTAACGGAAGGCATATGAGAATGAATTATGACCCAGATGTACACTTCCTCCCTTAATCTCCCTTTGCTCTGTGGGGCAGCTTATTTCATTCTGTGTGCTACCTATTTGGCCCCAAGAATGTTGGGGATACAAGATCCCATTTCATCTAGACAGGGGAGTAAGAGGGACTTTACTTCCCTGCCCAGATAAATCAGAGCTAGCCCAAGAGGAGAGGAGAGTCTTCGAGAGATTGACAGTAATGAAAAAGAAAACACCTCTAAAAAAAGAGTGGCTTGAAAAAAAACAGTGTGTTAAAAATGGTAAAGGATGGTTTAAAGATGGCTGTCATAGCCACAGATGAGACCCATAACCTAGAGTTCAAGACAGGGAAGACTCAGTCACCTCCTGACCTACAGTGTAATGAGAATCCTTGAACAGTTGTTGTTGTTGTCAAAAAGCAGACACTTTTCAGGTTCTGGCAAGGTTCAAGGAGATCTTGAATATATCTAGTTTCTTCCCCAGTAGGCGTTTAAAAGCCAGCAAAATTTAAAATACTATAAAACATGTAAGATTTGTACCTGTAGACCACAGTCCAGTTTTCTAATCTTTTTCTTTCTGACTGTGCCTGGCTTTTATAAACTGACATTAGCTGAAATACAGTTGTGCAATCCATTTAATCTAACATTCTCCATCTACAAACAGAAGGGTTGGGAGAATATCCTGGCTGAATATCAATTTGGGGCGAAGTGACATAAAATCAGCATCAAGGGTGATGTACTGCAATCCAACAGCAAGGGAGATAACAACAAGGAGCTCTGCCCACTGCTCTATTTCCCAATAAAATGAGTAGACAGAACCACAGACCTGCAAAATGTAATGAAAACTGTCTACAGTGTCATCACTTTATGCACAAAAGTAAGAGTAAGGGCAGATTAGCCTAAAACTTCCACAATAATCATGCTTTTGTCAGCTAAAAAATCCAATACATAGTAAAATCCTGTCCATGCTTTATTTCTAATTATTCTGCATCTTTCCTGTTTATTAAAGGAGCTTGATCTTGCGGTCCATAAACCGGCAAAGTTCCCAGTAAAATTAATGGAACTGTTGCTAGAGTATGAACAGCAGGATCAGGTCTGAAATATTTTTTCCCCCCCCATGCATCCATCTATCGAAATATGAGTTTTCTGTTCCTTCACCCTCCTACCCCCACCCCGGATCCAAGAAATGTGTAAGAGTTTGAATTTTTTAATATATTAAAAAAAGAAATCAGAATCCCAAATTAGGGAGATCTGAATCAAAAAGACAAGTTTCAGATTTTAATCCAAATACTGTCAAATCTTCCTTCCTCTGGTGAGGAGTTCCACAACGGAGGTCTCGGTGCTGAAAACTGTTGGCTACCTAGACCTGGAAGTCTTAACCTGGGTCTCTTCAGCCAGATCATACAGAGAGAGGTGTGCATGATGCCTGTGGAGTTTAGCAGCCTCAATTCCACAAATTAAATGTCTATGTAAGTCTTTACTCAGGAAAAACTCCCACTGAAGCTAATGGAGCAAACATAAGAAATGCTGAACTTGTATCTCTCGCTGTCATCAATTGGAGTAGCACATGCTCTACTCTTTTTCAGATTTAGAGGGAAATAGGTGAGACAGACAACACTGTCTGGCTAATGGATAGGATAGTGGAGTTAAGAGACTTGGAGCTTGTCTACACAGTGCCTTAATGCACAACAGATGAAGTATAAATTCTAATGAGCACTGGAGTGTTGCGCACTAACCATCCATGTGGACTCTGCTGGCATGCACTAAAAGTTCCCTAGTGCACATTATGCAGTCCTGTTTCAAACTGTGCTATGTTAATATACACTAGGGAACTTTTAGTGCACAGCAGCAGGGTGTGACATGTTGGTGTGCGTTAAAATTTACATCCCAGACTAAGGCATGATGCAGACAAGCCTTTGGATTTTATTCCCAGTTCTGCCAGAGATTTGTGTGTGCTTTTAGGCAAGTCACAATTTTCCAACCTGGAAGCCTCAAATGAAAAACCAAAATCTATTTTTAGACATCTAAGTGACTTGATTTTTGGAGGTGTTGGTCATCCCACAATTCCCACTGAAATCAACAGCACTACCTGTGCAAATATAGGCTTGCAGAATCAGGCCCTTAATTTTCAGGAATCTGATGTCTGTTTTGTACTTATCTACTGGCATCATGTATGATATCATCACTCTGAAGACAGATCCTGCTTCCCTAGCAGTAAATTCTGTTGGGTATGGCCCCACATACATTAAAGGAAATAAAATTAAAATATAATAATTAATAAAACCAAGAGGCATTTTATACAATAGTCTAAGAAGAGACATTAGGCCAGATTATGGCCAGTCGTTTTCATGGGTATGTGTGCACAGAGACTCTCTCTCATTCACCCCTACACTCCAGTGCAGCTAAGGCACATTGCAGTCCTTCAGTGTCTTCAGATGGGTGTTAAAATCGATGCACTGACAGGGGTAGTTCTGTGTACCTCCTGGGGTGATGTGGCTCTGCACTGATGCCTACACAGGACTAGTCCTTTATATGCAGATGTAAAATCATCATCATCATGGAAGGAGACCTTTGTCAAAAACAGAGGAGGAAGTTAAATATTCCCCTTTATTTATGTCAAGGAAATAAAGGATCCAAGAAAGAAGGAAAAAATAATAAATCAAGGAACCTGAATTTAGTTGCACCCTGACATTTTGATACACACAAAAATACCTCCATAATAAACACTTAATTCAAGGAAACAGCTCCAGATAAGTCCTTGGACAATTTATTCTGCTCCTGTGTATGCCAATTGGCATGACCTATACTGTCTTCATCATTCTCTTGCTTGCAGCTTGCCTTTATTGTTTGTTTGTTCAGGGAGAAATGGACCCCACTGTGCAAGGGAAAAAACAACCAGTTTGGTCTATAGAAATTGCAGTATTTTAACTTGGAAAGCCATCAAAACTGTTGTACATTAAAAGAACCCAACTCCACAGATAAATGTGAAATCAGTTGTGCCTTATCGTGAACACCACTGCTATCTTGGAACAAATCAGCTGCAGCAGATAGCCACTCATTCAAAGTTGCTTGTTTTCAAAGAGACAAACACACCCACTCACTGTGTAAAGACAAGTCAAAGGGACTCAAACACATTTTTCGCTAATAAACTTTTCTGTGACCTATTGCCTGCCAAGACATTGCCTGGGATGGTTTCACATTGGTGGGAATGGCAGTTATGGAAGGGAAAATATCAAAGTGGAGATCTGCTTTGCAGATCTGTGAGAAGCATCTGAACTACAGAAGAAGCATCATAATCCAAGTTCTACTTTCAGAGTGTGTTATGAGTCTCCTACGTGTGACTCTGTATTCTGCCATGACTAGGGTGACCAGATAGCAAGTGTGAAAAATCAGGACAGGAGGTGGGGTGTAATAGGTGCCTATATAAGACAAAGCCCCGAACATTGTGACTGTCCCTATAAAAATCGGGATATCTGGTCACCTTAGCCATGACACACTATAAATCTTCCTTTAAGGTTATTTATGTTACTCAGCATTACATTGCTGACCTACACCCAACCTTCATTCCAGACACCATAAAGTGTCATGTTAATTGCTTTTAAAACCTAAAGAGAAACTAAGACAATACAAACATAATAGTAAACACAGACTCAGACTTTAAGGCCAGAAGGGACCATCATGATTATCTAGTCTGAACTTCTGCATGTTGCAGGCCACAGAACCTCGCACACCCACTCCTGTAATAGATCCATAATTTGTGGCTGAGTTACTGAAGTCCTGAAATCATGATTTAAAGACTTCAAGTTACAGAGAAATCACCATTTACTTTTTTTAAACCTGCAAGTGACCATGCCCTATGCTGCAGAGGAAGGCAAAAAAACCCAAACCAAACCAACAAAAACCCAGGATCTCTGCTAATCTGACTCGGGAAAATTACTTCCCAACCCCAAATATGGCAGTCACTTGGACCTTGAGCATTTTGGCAAGACCGAACATATAGTAACTCAGAGCTCTCCCCATCTAGTGTCCCATCACCAGCCATTGGGGATATTTGCTACTAGCAGTCACAGGTCGGCCATATGCCATTGTAGGCAGTTTCATCAAACCATCCCCTCCGTAAACTTATCAAGTTCAGTCTTAAAGCCTATTTAGGGTTGCCAACCCGGCAGGTTTGGCCTGGAGTCTCCAGGAATATGTCCAACCAAAATTGGCAGCCCTAAGCTAGGTTTTTTGCTCCCATGGCTCCCCTTGGAAGGCTGTTCTAGAATTTCACTATTCTGATAGTTAGAAACCTTCGCCTAATTTCAAGCCTAAACTTGTCAATAGCCAGTTTCTCTCTCAAGGTCTTCCACTGTTGCAACCCTTCTGTTCTTATTCCCCCTTTTCACATTTGTTTATTGTCTATGTAATATCTAATTAAGACTAAATTCCTGGAATGAGGATTTTTTTTTTTTTTTTTAGGTGTGGAAAGTTTCATCACACCTGTGGCACTGAATAAATAATACATGTGAAAGCTATTTTGAGGCTTTAGCTTATTTGGGGCACAAGGAACCTAAATACATTCAATTCCAAAAGGGCAACACTTGGTAATTCTCAATTAAGGATTTCTTGTTTATTTTTAGTTTACCCTTTAAAGAATTAGATTCAGGTTAAGTATACCTACCCAATAACATCTTAGCTGTGGATTATGGGATTTTTGTTGTTTTGCTTTTGCAACCTGGTTCTATCCATTAGATGAGATGAGCCACAGCTATTTAAATGTTAATTTAACAGGATTTAACACACCTATCCAGTAATACACTGTTACAAAATATAACACTGGGCACACGGACTTGGATACTGCTATTGAGTCAATGGCAAAACTCCCTTTCACTTAAATGGCTCAGGACTGGCCTTTGTCCTGACAGCTAATACCTAAATTCAGCAATTATGAACTGCTTTACCTCCTCATCAGCATATTACATGTCTGTTTTCTTTGTCCATACCAGGTCCCAACAAAGATATGTTTTAAGGGTGACATTTTGCCAGCCTCATTCAGATATTATGTAAGGACTGAGGAAGAGCTGCAAGACTTGGCTCTCTATGAACAAAAATAAAGTGTGTTCCAGCCAAGGAGATACTGTGAGGTACTATGTGAAATACATTGGTGTTTTCAATCTGCTTCAAAAGTGATGCATTCTAGGTACCAAAAGACACAATCACAAATGGCATGCTTGTTGGTAGTCTCAGGCAAAAAGAGGTGAAGGATTCAAACTGCCCCTTGAGACGTACCCTCAAGATCAGGGTTGACATACACTCTTGCATCAGTGTGAAGAAGTTTGCAATGCTGTGCACTGTCCTACACCTGCCTTCAGCCTCCAGTGTTTTCAAATCCATCACCTTTCACTAGTATAAGATTCCTTTAAAATTGGAAGCACTGGAGGCTATATACGGATTTGCTATTTGAAGGCATATCAGCAGTCAGGAAAAGCTTTTGACACCATAAGACACTGACAAACCCAAATGCCCTAAAAGAAAAAAAGGAGCACACCTTTGAGACTATACACTCCCCATAGCCCCCTCCCCCCAGGTGTTTTACCCATAGTAGTAGCAGCACATTTTTCAAGAGAAGCTTATCCCTTCAGAAGCAGTAGCAATCTCTCTTGGTCTCGCATTCAGAGAAGCAATTTCCTATGCTGAAAAAGAGAGAGGTCATTTCTTTACACCTCAGAGGGCTGCAGTGTGATAGGACGAATATCAGGCATGAAAAGCTACATTTTGCTAGAACCCCAAAGAAGCCAGGATTCAGCTGTAAAACTGGCACTATGACTCAATGATCTAATTTATCCCAGTTTAGTGCATTGACTCTACTTTGTACCATGAGCTAGAATCCCAGCTGAGAACAAAAATGTACAGTCAGACTTCCTGGATCTCATTTATAGAGGTAGCAGGGTCATTCCCAGTTACGAAGAGAGTGACAACCTTGGACGGTGTGCACGGATGGTACAGAGAGAGAAAAACAGTCATAGTATGTGAATTACCCTTCATTATCAGATAAAGTAGGGATGTACTTCTGATCTAGGAACGAGGATATGCAGAGTCTACAGTGACAGGTTTCGTTTTCCCACCATAAATAGTAGTGCCAAAGCAATCATACTGATGACCCTTGGGATATAGGGGAGATAAATCAAGTCTCAGAAAGAAACCTCAGAAATTGTTCTGATTACAGTGCCTAAGGAACAATTGATTGAACCCTCCCTCGGCAACTTTTTCTCATCACAAAATGGAAAAATATTTTGTCAAGATTTATCTAAAGGAGCTGCATTGTTACAGACGTTCCTCTTCAATTATTCATACATCCTGTTTCTGGTAAATCTTATCTGATTCTCTCTTCTTTCTAAATGTCATGAGTTTTACCCTGGCACTTGCACTGATGTTAACATTTGAAGGGGGGAAAAGACTGTACTTAAGTTTAATAGAATTCATATTTAATAATGTAGTCAATAAAGTCAGACCACTTAATCAGTACAGGCTGCTCCACTCTGGACACTAAAATGCCTTAAATGAAGTATGTTGATCCCATTATACATTATTCACCCATTATTTCTGAGCCTAAAGACGAAAAATAAAAATTAACACCTTCCAGACTATACTTCATCAATAAATACGGTTGCTCTCTTAAATAAATGAAATGGCCTTCAGTCGACTTAACAGTGTTCTGCTCTATAAAACTGAAGTTTATCCTACGGTGAAAATAGAGGACATGAAATAAAAGCAAACTGTATTTGCATCATTTCAGGTTCTTTTAAAGAAAGAAATGACAAGTACCAAGATGAGACAGTGCCAAGCTGAATCAAAGGGTGTGAAAACCAGCTAGTTCTACCATCCTACACTAATCCTGACGTTACCAGCATTTGATTTGTATCAGTGAGTATAACAATAATGTAATTAGTAATGGTAATATTACTGCAAATAGTATAAACAGCATTGCCCCACTGCCTTTAAATTAGTTTTGTAAGCATGTTAATAATATACCATCAAGCATCAATACAAATCCTTGACAGCCCCACGAACAGAGATTGTGCATGTCTAAGCAATTTTCTCATACATAGGTTTTCTTTAGAAAACATGTTGTCAGTATTCCATTAGCTCAAATGGGAGTGTATACACAAAAGAAGCTCTGCTAAAGAAGTTTGATTGCTAGCCAAGAAAGCATCTGTTCAATAGCCTGTGTTTACTGCTGACTGGGTTGGGGTTATAGGTGTCACTATGTCCAGAGAATTTCTGCTTTAAAGAAATCCTGCTGTTCAGTGAACACATTTCTCATCCCCCTGATAGGCGCAAAAATTTCCCTTGGACAATATTTACACACAACCTGCTCAATGTGACAGGCTCTTCTTTGTTGTCTGCCATGTTTCAGCCATGGTGCTTGTGTGCATATATTACACATTCATACACACACAAAACCTAGTAAGGGCCTGATCCAAAGCCCACTGGAGTCAACAGGAGTCTTTCCACTGATTTCCTTGGGACTTAAAGCAGGCCCTAAATGTGAAACACTCAAACAGAAAAACAAATGTATTCATATTGTTTTGCTATATTTCCTAGTAATGAATTCAGGGTTCCAAATTCTACGAGTGCTGCATTATAGGCAGAGCTGGAAACACCACCTGTACTTAAGGTTTCTTAACATTTTATATATTAGAAGCATTCTGGATGCCTTAACATGCAGTCTATGAAAATCATATACCTGCAGCATTAGCATTCATATACATGCCTGAAAAATATTGTCCATCACACCCATATTTTTATTAAAGGAATCTTAGGGCCCAATCTTTAACTCATGTGAATAGTCATTACATGACTAGTCACATAAATATCAAGGGACTATTCATTCACATAACTAAGGGTTTGCAGGACCGGCCCTGAAGTATTGTTACAACAAAGCATTGGACATTCATTGGCCAAAGCTATTTTCCAATGTGTCTGTCAGTGAGCCAGATTTATTCCATTTCAATTATATAAAAACTATGTGCTAAATCTGGCATACAGCATGGGTAAAGGTAGCTCACTAGGCTTACCATTGTGCAGTAGCTATGCTATTATGATGAAGACATGTTAGTGTTTGTGGACCCAGGTTAAACTGATTTTTAAAGATTAATTATTTTCATTCCCCCCCCACCAGTCTGACTTAAGTGTAGACAGAGTTAAGGGGTTTGGGGGAACATTAGCCTTAAGAGTGTGTGTGTGTGTGTGTGTATAAATATAAAAACAGCGCTCAAAAGTTAGAAAGTATGAAAATTGAGGTAACCTCTGCCTCGCTCAAATGTTGGCAGATTTTTACAAGGACCAGTAGTGCCTACAACCACACACGCGCTAAGCACGGTGCATACCATTGGGAGTGGCACCATGCCAAGGCATCAGTGTTGGGACCTCCCAAGGGCAGCGGTGAGGAGGATCAGTGCTGGCTGCCCCACTGCCCACTCAGATTTGGTCCCACAGGTCTGCATACCAGGTCGGAATGCCTCTTACTTAATTTTGTGCCTAACATTCACCCGACACAATGCTGGGGCTGTAAGGCCAAGCCTCAGCAGCACTGCTCCCCCTCCCTGCATACCAGGTTGCTATGCCACTCAATTTTGGCTCCGCCACCCCATCATCATGACCAAGAGGCCATGGGGAACAATTTGAGTGGGGAGAGGGGCAGACAGCTTCTGCGCCAGGCCTCCGCCCAGGAACCTGCCCAGCCTTGCCCTGCTTCCAGCAGCCCATGTCCTCTCTGTTCTGCCTGCAAGATATTCTTATTGACAGTCTCAAGACTGACAATCAAGGGCCCCTACAAGGGAGCCAGTCAGGAGAGGGGCAGCAGGAGTCCTAGGGCAGACCATGACACCAAGGTAGCACCCCTGCCACCCTTATGCCAGAGCGTGGAAGCAATAGAACTTCTCAACCAAATGCTTGTACAAATTTTATTTTTAACATGGGCAAAACAGTTTTTCCCCCAACCCCATTATTGGAAACAACTGAAACAATTTAAATGAAATTTTCCCAAATACATGTCAGCCTGAGGCAGGCACCCATCATGGAAAATTTCAGCGCAAATGGTGAAAGCTTGGTAAAGTTATAAGTAACTGTAAATGTGGTTTTATAATGTCAGGCAACCTTAACTATCTATCTCCCTCCCTCTCCCACAGACAGACAGACACCCCACCCCCCCAAGTATTTTCATTTGATTCATGATGTAGAGCTAAAGGAGTGCATATTTCCAGTACCAATATGACAGCACATACTTTCTTGAATGGCATTTTATTGTGATCAGAACATGAAGATCTTACTGTCAAGCAGTCTTCAAGTTTACATTATTTGTTCACTACTGGATTGGGAAGACAGATGTAGGCCTCCTCTAGTGTATAATCAATGTCAGGAAACATCCATTTCAGAAAACTTCTAGGAGGAGATATAAGAATCCAAGAGTTGTGGAAAGCTCTTTGAAAAGCTTGTAGATTTAAGGCTCAACAATTGCAGGTGAACTCACAAGTCTAAGACCAATTTTCAGGTGAAAAGCTCTTGAAAGCTGAGCTCTCAAGCTGTTTGAATGTCTGGACAGAGTTCTACTTTTATTTGTTTTCTGCAGTGCATGTGAAAGATTAACTTTTAGGCTAAACTGCTGTCTAAGAGATAAGCTGTGATGATACAAGCACAACAAATTCCCAGAGCGTCTCTGTTTTCGCACCAGAGAGACTGAACAGAACAATAGTAAGAAACAATTCTGGTGCCCTAACCTTCCAGACAAGAACACACTGAAGCATATTCATTTAAAATATGAAATACTATTCTTTGAACTTTTGTTCTACCTTGTCTTCTCCCAACTCTACTTGTGACTTACTGCCTTCTTACTTAGGGAAAACCACAATTAAGTTAATGGGAGTTTTGGGAGAGTAACGAGTAAAGGACGGTCAGATAGGACCCATAGTGCGTGGGCAGAAGAAACCACATTTATTTTTATGTAACAGCTTACATTTGTACATGATTTTACAGGAATATAAAAAAGACCATCCCTAACCTTAACAATTCAGAATCTAAGGGCCAAGTTATGGCTGGCTTGTTACTCCAGAGGCAGCTACATACTGACACAAAAAGTTGTGTTTGTTTAGGGTGGGTGCTGCTTTTGTCCCATCCCACTTCTCACTTCCTCAGTCAATGAAGTGGATGCAGAATGGGGACAACTGGGTGTTGTTGATGGGGGTTAAAGGTTTGGCAAGAGCTACTTCTCACAGCACATAGTCCAATGCCTCTGTAGCCGTTATGTCTTACATAACCATAATGCTTTAAAAGCAAGCATTCTTGGGCAGGAGGCTGCATTCTTCTGTTGCCAGTACTTTCTCTGTTGATGCATAACAGAGTCATCTGGGGTCAGACCAATGGTCCATCTAGCCAAGTATCTTGTCTTCTGACAGTAGCAGATGCTTCAAGGGAAATGAACAGAGCAGGACAGTTTCACATGATCCATCCCCTGTTGTCCAGTCCCAGCTTCTGGCTTTGGAGGGTTAGGGACACCCAGAGAATGGTGTTGTGTCCCTGACCATCTTGGCTAATAGCCATTGATGAACCTATCCTCCATGAACTGATCTAATTCTTTATTGAATCCAGTTATAGTTTTGGCTTTCACAACATCCCCTAGCAATGAATTCCACATGTTGACTAGGTGTTGTGTGAAGTACTTCCTTATGTTAGTTTTAAACTTGCTGCTTATTAATTTCATTGGGTGACCCCTGGTTCTAGTGTTATGTGAAGAGGAAAACTGCACTTCCCTAATCACTTTCTCCACACCATTCATGATTTTTATACATTTCTATCATATCCCCCTTCGATTAATAAAAGAGATGACTCTCCTTGTATGGAAGCTGTTCCATTCATTTTCATTGCACTTCTCTGTACCTTTTCCAGTTTTAATAGACCAGAACTGCACACAGTATTCAAGATGTAGGCATACCATGGATATATACAGTGGCATTATGATATGATTTGAAATGTGGGAATTGAGAATAGGATGCAGATTAGAGATAATCTAGGCATGGACCAAATTCTAAATTATTTTGCCTCTGTTTTTAATGAGGGTAAGGAAGATCTTAGGGGTAGTGGCAAGTTGGCTAATGGAAATGAGGATGTCAAAGTAGAAATTACAACGTCTGAGGTGGAAGTCAAAAACTCAAATAGTTTAATGGGACCAAATCGGGGCACCTGGATCATCTCCATCCAAGAATATTAAAGGAACTGGCACATGAAATTGCAAGCCTAATAGCAAAAATTTTTAAAGAATCTGTAAACTCAGGGGTCAGACCCTATGAATGGAGAATTGCTAATACAGTGCCTGTTTTTCAGAAAGGGGGGGGGGGAATGATCCACGAAACTAGAGGCTCGTTAGTTTGACTTAAATTGTATACAAGGTCTTAGAAAATTTTTTGAAAGAGACAATTAAGGACAGAGGTGAACAGAAATTGGGATAAAACAACACACAGTTTAACAAAAGGTAGATCGTTCCAGACCAGCCTCATTCCTTTCTTTGAGAAGATAATTGATTTTTTAGACAAAGGAAATACAGTAGGCATAGGCACTGACTCTCTCATTTCCTCAGGGGTGCTCAATCCCCCACTCCGTCCCAGACCCCACCCCTTCAACCAATGACTGGAGATGGGACACTAGATGGGGAGAGCTTCCAGTTACTACAGAGAATTACTTCCCAGGGGTCTGCCTGGTGGGTCTCATTGACATGCTTGGGGTGTAATTGATTGCCATATTTCAAGTACATAAAAGGATGTTACAAGGAGGAGGGAGAAGAAAATGTTCTTCTTAACCTCTGAGGATAGGACAAGAAGCAATGGACTTAAATTGCAGCAAGGGAAGTTTAGGTTGGACATTAGGAAAAACTTCCTAACTGTCAGAGTGGTTAAGCACTGGAATAAATTGCCTAGGGAGGTTGTGGAATCTCCATCATTGGGGATTTTGAGAGAGCAGGTTGGACAAACCTATTAGTGATGGTCTAGATCAGGGGTCAGCAACCTCTGGCACGCGGCTCGCCAGGGTAAGCACCCTGGCGGGCCGGGCCAGTTTGTTTACCTGCCACATCGGCAGGTTCGGCCGATCGCTGCTCCCACTGGCCGTGGTTCACCGTCCCAGGCCAATGGGGGCGGCGGGAAGCTGTGGCCAGCACATCTCTCGGCCTGCGCCACTTCCCGCAGCCCCCATTGGCCTGGGACGGCAACCCGCAGCCAGTGGGAGCCGCGATCAGCCGAACCTGCTGACATGGCAGGTAAACAAACTGGTCCAGCCCGCCAGGGTGCTTAGAAAAGATGCACATGCACAAGTCCATGGGGCTGGATGCAATGCATCTGAGGCTGCTGAGGGAGTTGGCTGATGTGATTGCAGAGCCATTGGCCATTATCTTTGAAAACTCGTGGTGATCAGGGGAAGTCCTGGAAAATTGGGAAAAGGCAAATCTAGTGCCTATTTTTAAAAAAGAGAAGGAGAATCCGGAGAACTTCAGCCTCACCTCAGTCCCTGGAAAAGTCATGGAGCAGATACTCAAGGAATTCATTTTGAAGCACTTGGAGGAGAGGAAGGTGATCAGGAACAGTAAACAGATTCACCAAGGGCAAGTCATGCCTGACCAACCTGATTGCCTTCTAAGATGAGATAATTGGCTCTGTGGATATGGGGAAAGCAGTGGATGTGATGTACCTTGACTTTAGCAAAGCTTTTGATACAGTCTCCCACAGTATTCTTGCCAGCAAGTTAAAGAAGTAAGGATTGGATGAATGGACTACAAGGTGGATAGAAAGCTGGCGAGATCATAGGGCTCAACAGGTAGTAATCAACAGCTCAATGTCTAGTTGGCATCTGGTATCAAGCGGAGTGTCCCAGGGGTTGGTCTTGGGGCCGGTTTTGTTCAACATCTTCATTAATGATCTGGATGATGGGATGGATTGCACCCTCAGCAAGTTCGCAGATGACACTAAACTGCGGGGAGAGGTAGATACGCTGGAGCGTAGGGATAGGGTCCACAGTGACCTAAACAAATTGTAGGATTGGGCCAAAAGAAATCCCTGGGTTAAGGGAACTGTGCTTATTTAGTCTGCAGAAGAGAAGCGTGATGGGGGAGTTCCAAAGAGGATGGAGCTAGGCTGTTCTCAGTGGTAGCAGATGATGGAACAAGGAGCAATAGTCTCAAATTGCAGTGGGGAAGGTCTAGGTTGGATATTAGGAAAAACTATTTCACTAGTAGGGTAGAGAAGCACTGGAATGGGTTACCTAGGGAGGTGGTGGTGGTGGTATCTCCATCCTTAGAGGTTTTTAAGGCCCAGCTTGACAAAGCCTTGGCTGGGATGATTTAGTTGGAGATTGGTCCTGCTTTGAGAAAGGGGTTAGACTAGATGACCTCCTGAGGTCTCTTCCAACCCTAATCTTCTATGATTTTATGCAGGAGGTCAGACTAGATGACCATGGTGGTCCTTTCTGGCCTTAAAAAGTCTATGATTTGCCTTAATACACAGGCTAAAATAGTGAAATGGTATTTCATTTTTTAAATAGTTTAAATACATAATCAACTTGAAACAATTCATCCTTTGTTAGTAAAGAAGTACTCAAATTAGAGGAGAAAAATAAATCAATATTGAGGTTTTTGGTTTTCAAGCTCATTTCTTTGAATGCCAGCATTACCAGACACCTGCATGACATCTTTCATTTCAATGACAACAAAAATATTATACTAAAAATTACTCTCTCATTTACATATTCCCCCTTCGCATGAGACGATCATACAAAGACTATCAGCAGCAGTTGGGCTGGGATGCTACTGTTTTATTAATCTTGTTTTGAGTTTAAGCAGCTCTTCATTACTTTAGAGCTTCTGTTAAGAAAATTAATAATATGATAAGGCTATTGCATTAACAAACTTCCAACATACTAGTTAAACGAGTTTCATATTATACTGACTTTAGCGTCATATCACAAAAGCCAATATAATTGGACAGCTGATAGGAAAGGCTTCTAACATGTAGTGCTATATTAACTCTGAAACTCAGTACGATTTTAGCATTTTGAGAGTTCATTTCAATATCATATGAAAACATTAGCACACTGATGAAATTATAAATCATTTGATCATATCCATTACTTTTTTCATAGATTTTACAGTAGCAAAAACTACAGAACTGACATCTGTGTAAAGCCTACACATCTTGGTTTTATTTATTTCCTCCCTCACATTCTATTGGCAAAGAAAAACAAAACCCAAAAACAAAAAACAAGCTTCCATCATAAACACACCAAAAGAAATCCCTGCCATTGCATTTAAAAAAATCAGAAGCAACTAACAAACAGTAGGCATTAGTAGTCACTAAGTCATTTACTGTGTTATTGGATAACAATAAAAAATTAGCCAAAGCGATTTTATTTTAAAAGCAGCACTTTTGCTGCCGAAGAATCACGTGCAAAGAAACCTCTTTTAAAAATTGTATTTTAGATATGCATGTTTCTGTTTTTGCACAGTTTGGTACGTTCCCAGGCACAAACAATATTAAATTGGTCGTTTTGCTTTGACTCCCCCTCCCCCCACAAAGAGCATCCTCATTATGCATCATCTAGGGGTGTCACAACATTTAGCGAAGACCTAACACACTCTAATAGTTTAGGAGTACTTGTGGCACCTTAGAGACTAACACATTTATTTGAGCATAAGCTTTCATGGGCTACAGTCCACTTCTTCAGATGCATAGAATGGAACATATAGTAAGGAGATATATATACATACAGAACATGAAAAGGTGGAAGTAGCCATATCAACTCTAAGAGGCTAACTAATTAAGATGAGCAATTATCAGCAGGAGAAAAAACTTTTGTAGTGATAATCAAGATGGCCCATTTCAGAGAGTTGACAAGAGGTGTGAGTATACTTAACATGGGGAAATAGATTCAATGTGTGTAATGACTCAGCCATTCCCAGTCTCTATTCAAGCTCCATTCTCTATTTGCTTCAGGTTGGGGGGCTGTCTGTAAGCGAGGACTAGTCTGTCTCCCAAGATCTGGCCCAAGAAAGAAAATAACAGAACGCCACTAGCCGTCACCTTCAGCCCCCAACTAAAACCTCTCCAGCACATCATCGAAGATCTACAACCTATCCTGAAAGATGATCCCTCACTCTCACAGATCTTGGGAGACAGACCAGTCCTCGCTTACAGGCAGCCCCGCAACCTGAAGCAAATACTCACCAGCAACTACACACCACACAACCAAAAACACTAACCCAGGAACCTATCCTTGCAACAAAGCCCGATGCCAACTCTGTCCACATATCTATTCAAGTGACACCACCATAGGACCTAATCACATCAGGCACGCCATCAGGAGCTCATTCACCTGCACATCTACCAACGTGATATATGCCATCACGTGCCAGTAATGCCCCTCTGTCATGTACATTGGCCAAACCGGACAGTCTCTACGCAAAAGAATAAATGGACACAAATCTGACATCAGGAATCATAACATTCAAAAACCAGTAGGAGACACTGCAACCTCTCTGGTCACTCAGTAACAGACTTAAAGGTGGCAATTTTGCAACAGAAAAGCTTCAAAAACAGTCTCCAACGAGAAACCGCTGAACTTGAATTAATATGCAAACTAGATAACATTAATTTAGGCTTGACTAGAGACTGGGAATGGCTGAGTTATTACACAGATTGTATTATTTCCCCATGTTAAGTATCCTCACACCTCTTGTCAACTCTCTGAAATGGGCCATCTTGATTATCACTACAAAAGTTTTTTCTCCTGCTGATAATTGCTCATCTTAATTAATTAGCCTCTTAGAGTTGATATGGCTTCTTCCACCTTTTCATGTTCTGTATGTGTATATCTATATATATCCTTACTATATGTTCCATTCTATGCATCTGAAGAAGTGGGTTGTAGCCAGGGCCAGCTCCAGCATTTTTGCTGCCTCAAGCGGCAAAAAAAAAAAAAAAAAAAAGCTCTACCGCTTCATTCTTCGGCGGCAAGTCGGCAGCAGGTCCTTCCCTCCGAGAGGGACGGAGGGACCCACCGCCGAAGAGACGGATGTGCCGCCCCTCTCCATTGGCCGCCCCAGGCACCTGCTTGCTGCGCGGGTGCCTGGAGCCAGCCCTGGCTGTAGCCCACGAAAGCTTATTCTCAGTCGCTAAGGTGCCACAAGTACTCCTGTTCTTTTTGCGGATACAGACTAATACGGCTGCTACTCAGAGATAGCTCAGTGGTTTGAGCATTGGCCTGTTAAACCCAGGGTTGTGAATTCAATCCTTGAGGGGGCCATTTAGGGATCTGGGGCAAAAACCTGTCTGGGGATTGGTCCTGCTTTAAGCAGGGGGTTGGACTAGATCAGGGGTCAGCAACCTTTCAGAAGTGGTGTGCCGAGTCTTCATTTATTCACTCTAATTTAAGGTTGTGTGTGCCAGTCATGCATTTTAACCTTTTTAGAAGGTCTCTTTCTATAAGTCTATAATATATAATTAAACTATTGTTGTATGTAAAGTAAATAAGGTTTCAAAATATTTAAGAAGCTTCATTTAAAATTAAATTAAAATGCAGAGCCCCCCGGACTGGTGGCCAGAACCCGGGTAGTGTGAGTGCCAGTGAAAATCAGCTCGCGTGCCGCCTTCGACACGCATGCCATAGGTTGCCTACCCCTGGACTAGATGATCTCCTGAGGTCCGCTCCCAACCCTGATATTCTATGATTCTAATAGTTTAGAAACTGCTACAGCCCTTGAACAGAAATGCAAAAAAAACTAAATAGCTCACAAATAATATAAAAAGATAAAGTAAAATGAAACAGAGGAAAACTTTGCTGATCAAATCATCTCTCCTGAGTTCCTTTTCTTAAAAAAAGCTATATTGTTTAGATTACATTCTTCTGTGAGGCAAATCAACATGCATGTATTTTGAATCAATACCCTGCTTCCACTGAGGTCAATGGCAAAACTCACACTGGCTTCAAAAAGAAAAAAAAAGATTGAGACATGCACAATTTTTTTGTGATAAGTGATAGTTATGGATTGCAGCTTTTTACGTACTGAGATTTATCAGTCACCACTGAAATGAAAACAGGTACTAACTCCACTGAATGCAGTCTGTGTTTTTGCCAGCCTGTACCATCAAGAGGAAAGATTATTCTCAATGAATGGTAAAATGGTGATATGAATGGGTGAAAAAAATTACACAGCCTTTTCAATATCTGTGGCAGCTAGAAAATGTGATAAATGTAAAGTTTTCAGGTCACATCTCTGGCTCCTTTGAGCTACCCTGGGGGTGCCAAGCATAGAAAGCTGGTTTAAGCAGCCAGCTGCTGAGAATCTTAGGTTACGTAGCCAGTTTTACACCAGCTCCACCCCCTCCCCATCCCCAATATGCCAACAGATAGGCCATTCTGGAGGACAAAGGAGGTTGACCAGAGCATGCTATCCTCCAACAATCCCCACAATACACAAAGGGCTGTTGGGGCTATTACCAGATGATATAATTCAGAGCCATCCTGAAGCTGCTATTGGCACCAGGGAAGAAATCCGCACCAGTTATCCCCGAAGGATGAAGGAAGTGCAAAAGTGGGTTAAAGCCAGTTTACACCCTCCTTTTACCATTGCACCAAGCAAAGTGCTAGCTCTTCTGAGGATCTGGGTAAGAGATTAAAGCACACATTTAGACCATGAACAGTGCTGTGAAAAGAAGAGCTAAAATAGCCTCAAAGCAGCACTCTATGAGTCTTAAGGGTGAAATGTCCACTGTCGAGAAGAAAAACACTGAACTTTTTATTGTTATGGTTGTTTAATATTAATTTTTACATTGGCCAATTAGTGGTACCATTATATCTAACGTAATTGTTACCACTATATACAGAATGATTTCTATAATTCAGCCTGCTGCTGCTGTATATAATTTAAAAACAAAAGTTTTGTTTTATCCAAACAGTTTCATAATACATATGGTTTGATATAAATGTTAGAACGAGAATGTGAGAAAGTGGGAATATTTTGTAATATTTTTATGAGTCCTGTTTGTGCCTCAGTTTCCCCTATGTGCTACATGGCTACCCAATGAATGGAAGGGGACTCTTTGCTTTCTCAGGAGGCTGAGACACATAGGTGTGGGTTTCAAGTAGCTGTCTGGGCCTTAATCTCCATATTGATGAACCATCTGAGAAAACAATGGCAAATCCAATTGCCAGGACATTGACACCAACCAACCAACTTCTCAGAGGGACATGGACTTCCTACCTCTCCTTAGAGAAGCTCAAGCTGAACAACAATATCCCAGCTCCTTATCAAAGGATAGGAGAGGTATGAGGCGGGGGATCGAAGGGGGCTCTCACCTCGGTTGTGACAAATGAATTCAGATGGAGAGACAGACAGAGTTTGAACCAAGGAGTTCACTACAGCTTGCTGGGCTCTGCGCTAATCAGAATGGACTAAATCCTAATCTTCCGTTGACTAATAAATCCTATTGTCCTGAGAGCGCTGTGTGAGTGTCACTGAAAATGCTGGGTGAGATGCATTAATCCCTGCAGAAAGTACAAGTGCCCATCAGGAGTCTGTCTCAGTTGGACTCACTGAATGGAGTTCACAGTGTGAGGCAGGAGTGCTGATGGCTCTGTCTAAGGAGGCAGTGAAGTTGTGTGGGGTGTACCCTGGAGAGGGTCTGGCACACTGAAGGGGTTCCTCCTAGAGACTGTTCCAAAACTGTTCCCTAGCATCAATCCTGTGGCTCTGTGACAGAGAGAATACAAAATGACTAGCTGCACACAGAGAGACAAAATGACTAGCTGCACACAGAGAGACACCGAATACAAACCGGTGGCTGCACACAGAGAGACACCATGCATTGTCTTCAGGGATAGATTTTTCAAACTTCAGCATTAAAAGCACAAGCATGTACCACATGAGCCAAATGAGGAACTGCTATTACTAACAAATTTTTATCTTCTTTGCAATCCACCCACCTCAGAGAGGCATGATTGCATAAGCTTAGTCAATATATTGCATTTGCCCCACAGTAGACAAGGCTTACGTTTAGTATTTGAGGTCTACAAGAGTTTAAGACCCTGATCTGGCAATTTGCCATACAGTAACTCCTCACTTAACGTTGTAGTTATGTTTCTGAAAAATGCGACTTTAAGTGAAAGGATGTTAAGCAAATCCAATTTCCCCATAAGAATTAATGTAAATGAGGGGGTGAGGTTCCAGGGAAATTTTTTTCACCAGAGAAAAGAATTATATATATATACACACACACACACACACACACACACACACACACACACTCTAAGTTTTAAACAAACAATTTAATAGTGGTACACAGTGATGATGATTGTGAAGCTTGGTTGAGGTGGAGGAATCAGAGGGGGGGATATTTCCCAGGGAATGCCTTACTGCTAAATAATGAACTAGCAATTGGCTGAGCCCTCAAGGGTTAACTTTCACACTCTACAAGGCAGCAGGAATGGAGGGAGGGGAGACAGCATTGCAGACAGAGACACACAACGTGTGTGTGAGAGAGAGAGATGCACATTTCCCCTTTAAGTACGCTGACCCTACTCTTAAGTACACTGCCTTGTTAATTAGATCAGCTTGCTGAGACCGCAGCTGCTACCAGCAAGCTCCCTCCGTCCTGAGCCCTGTCGTGTGTCCCCCCTGCTCTATGGAAGATGGGGTAAGCGGGGTGCAGGAGCAGGGGGACACCCTGACAACCCCCCCCTTTCTCCTCTCCCACCCGGCACAGCAAGCAGGAGTCTTGGGGAGCAGCTCCAAGGCAGAGGGCAGGAGCAGCACATGGCAGTGGGGGGAGGGACAGCTGAACTGCCGGCAATTGATAGCCTGCTGGGAGGCTGCTGCACAGGGAACTTAGGGGAGCGGGGAGCTGATAGGGGGGCTGCAGGTCCATCCTGGTTCCAAGCCCCCACCAGCTAGCTGCAACAGGCTGCTCTTCTTGCAAGCAGTGGACAAAGCAGGTGGCTGCCAAACGACGTTAGAAGGGAGCATTGCACAACTTTAAACGAGCATGTTCCCTAATTGATCAGCAATGTAACAACGAAAAACGTTAACCGAGACGACTTTAAGTGAGGAGTTACTGTACTCTCATTGAGCCTCAGTGAGTTCAGTGAAGCTCCAGGCGGATGCAGTGGTGACCCAATATGTACTGAATTGCAGGATCAGGGCCCCAAGACACATTTTGGTTGTCATTTTGTAACCACAGATCATCACTGAGGACAGAATCTCAACCCTCTGCAGCAAAAGCACATGCCCCTCACATTAGAGTTAAAGGAGTAACTAGATGAACTGTTAGTAAGTTGCATGCTCTTATTTATCCGCTGTGGAGGCAAACAGGCTCACACACCTACACTTGTGTTACAACTTCCAAATGCTCACAATGCAAATTTGCTTGGGTCAGGTTTTGTTACAACCTCAAACCTTAGAACAAATTTGTCACGGTTTTAACGATTCCCCTTTTAATTTTTTTTTTTTTTTTTTTAACCTATTGGTTGAAACTGACCTAGCCCTTACTTACTTACTCTTCTGAATTATTTCTTTCACAAACTAATACAAGTTACATGATCATCTCCTTTGCAAATGAGCATGCAGAGGAATAGAGTTTGGCTATAGCTGAACTGAGGCAAAGAAGATGGCATTTCTCTTATGCGGTAGAATAAACAAAATGCTTAAAAGAATTTGCCTGCACTGTAATATCTCCTGTTTTTTGTCCTCAGCCTTAAACCTGCACAACGTCCATCCATGATTGCACTTCAGCCTATTAGATCGTGATCTGGCTATGGTGAGCTGCACATTTGTGACTTATGTACTTGATTACTCAGCTCATCATTATATGCAGGAACAATCCTAAAAAACTCCTATTGGTACAAAATGAAGCAGCCCATCTACTTTGCAGCATAGATCACTGCAAGCACATCATCCATATGCTCGGCTCTCTGCACAGGCGCTCTGTTTAATACACAGTTCAGCTGAAGGTTTCTGTCTCTATATTCATCACATTAAACTACTCGAGAAATCCTCTCTCCCACTATGATCTTCTGGAACATCTAGGTTCAACTGAAGCCAACAAGAGTTAAGAATGACCCCAGACCTCATTACTTTCACAACCAAATGCAAAACTTGACTTAGCTTTCTTTTGACAGGTTCCTTCATATACACACATACAGAGAGACACTGTCACTCACCTGCTCACACAAACCCAAACAAACCTTAGAAACTAATCCACCTGATTTTCTTACAGGCTGGGAAGGAAGAAAGAAAAGGTATTTTATTGCTATTTCTATTTTTAAATGGTTGGGAAGTGCTCAGACATTACAATACTTGGAGCCATAGAGGTACATGGCTAGATACCCAATCTACCTTTGCCCCAGTCTCATTTTCAGTCAGTCATTTTTCTCTACTCAGTTTCATCTATTATATTGTCTATAAATATAATGCCAATAAACTGTGAATCTCCTTAATGTCATGTCATCAAGCAACCGCTGAATACACTACTAGGAACAAGTACACAAATAAATACTAAAATAAATAAAACTAAGATAAAGTAGTAACTGCATCTGAAAAGCCAAACAAAAAAATTACTTCATATATATTGTGACAAAGTTCCTCCTCTACCTTGGTGGGTCCTGCGCTTACTGGCGGATTTGCTCACCTCAGATTCACCCTGTGGGTCGGGAACAGTCCAGAGACCTTCCCCTCTGGTAGAAACCACAGTCCAGGTCAATTCCTCCTGTGTTTGATCAGGAGTTGGGAGGTTTGGGGGGAACCCGGGCCCACCCTCTACTCCGGGTTCTAGCCCAGGGCCCTGTGGACCACAGCTGTCTAGAGTGCCTCCTGGTACAGTTGCACAAACAGCTACAACTCCCTGGGCTACTTCCCCATGGCCTCCTCCCAACACCTTCTTTGTCCTCACCACCGGACCTTCTTCCTGATGTCTGATAACGCTTGTACTTCTCAGTCCTCCAGCAGTACGCCTACTCACTCTCAGCTTCTTGCACACCTCTTGCTCCCAGTTCCTCACATGCACTTCCTCTCCTCTGGCTCCCTGGCTCTCCCTGGCCTGACTGGAGTGAGTCCTTTTATAGCATCAGAGGGGCCTTAATTAGAGTCAGGTGCTTAACAGCCTCACCTGACTCTTAGCAGGTTAATTGGAGTCAGGTGTTCTCATTAGCCTGGAGCAGCACCTGCTCTGGTCACTCAGGGAACAGAAAACTGCTTATCCAGTGGCCAGTATATCTCCCTTCTACTACTCTGCTGTTCCCAAC
>QXTE01000197.1:1239653-1328509 GCA_003942145.1 Platysternon megacephalum | reverse complement strand
TAAGTGAGGAGTTACTGTACTCTCATTGAGCCTCAGTGAGTTCAGTGAAGCTCCAGGCGGATGCAGTGGTGACCCAATATGTACTGAATTGCAGGATCAGGGCCCCAAGACACATTTTGGTTGTCATTTTGTAACCACAGATCATCACTGAGGACAGAATCTCAACCCTCTGCAGCAAAAGCACATGCCCCTCACATTAGAGTTAAAGGAGTAACTAGATGAACTGTTAGTAAGTTGCATGCTCTTATTTATCCGCTGTGGAGGCAAACAGGCTCACACACCTACACTTGTGTTACAACTTCCAAATGCTCACAATGCAAATTTGCTTGGGTCAGGTTTTGTTACAACCTCAAACCTTAGAACAAATTTGTCACGGTTTTAACGATTCCCCTTTTAATTTTTTTTTTTTTTTTTTTAACCTATTGGTTGAAACTGACCTAGCCCTTACTTACTTACTCTTCTGAATTATTTCTTTCACAAACTAATACAAGTTACATGATCATCTCCTTTGCAAATGAGCATGCAGAGGAATAGAGTTTGGCTATAGCTGAACTGAGGCAAAGAAGATGGCATTTCTCTTATGCGGTAGAATAAACAAAATGCTTAAAAGAATTTGCCTGCACTGTAATATCTCCTGTTTTTTGTCCTCAGCCTTAAACCTGCACAACGTCCATCCATGATTGCACTTCAGCCTATTAGATCGTGATCTGGCTATGGTGAGCTGCACATTTGTGACTTATGTACTTGATTACTCAGCTCATCATTATATGCAGGAACAATCCTAAAAAACTCCTATTGGTACAAAATGAAGCAGCCCATCTACTTTGCAGCATAGATCACTGCAAGCACATCATCCATATGCTCGGCTCTCTGCACAGGCGCTCTGTTTAATACACAGTTCAGCTGAAGGTTTCTGTCTCTATATTCATCACATTAAACTACTCGAGAAATCCTCTCTCCCACTATGATCTTCTGGAACATCTAGGTTCAACTGAAGCCAACAAGAGTTAAGAATGACCCCAGACCTCATTACTTTCACAACCAAATGCAAAACTTGACTTAGCTTTCTTTTGACAGGTTCCTTCATATACACACATACAGAGAGACACTGTCACTCACCTGCTCACACAAACCCAAACAAACCTTAGAAACTAATCCACCTGATTTTCTTACAGGCTGGGAAGGAAGAAAGAAAAGGTATTTTATTGCTATTTCTATTTTTAAATGGTTGGGAAGTGCTCAGACATTACAATACTTGGAGCCATAGAGGTACATGGCTAGATACCCAATCTACCTTTGCCCCAGTCTCATTTTCAGTCAGTCATTTTTCTCTACTCAGTTTCATCTATTATATTGTCTATAAATATAATGCCAATAAACTGTGAATCTCCTTAATGTCATGTCATCAAGCAACCGCTGAATACACTACTAGGAACAAGTACACAAATAAATACTAAAATAAATAAAACTAAGATAAAGTAGTAACTGCATCTGAAAAGCCAAACAAAAAAATTACTTCATATATATTGTGACAAAGTTCCTCCTCTACCTTGGTGGGTCCTGCGCTTACTGGCGGATTTGCTCACCTCAGATTCACCCTGTGGGTCGGGAACAGTCCAGAGACCTTCCCCTCTGGTAGAAACCACAGTCCAGGTCAATTCCTCCTGTGTTTGATCAGGAGTTGGGAGGTTTGGGGGGAACCCGGGCCCACCCTCTACTCCGGGTTCTAGCCCAGGGCCCTGTGGACCACAGCTGTCTAGAGTGCCTCCTGGTACAGTTGCACAAACAGCTACAACTCCCTGGGCTACTTCCCCATGGCCTCCTCCCAACACCTTCTTTGTCCTCACCACCGGACCTTCTTCCTGATGTCTGATAACGCTTGTACTTCTCAGTCCTCCAGCAGTACGCCTACTCACTCTCAGCTTCTTGCACACCTCTTGCTCCCAGTTCCTCACATGCACTTCCTCTCCTCTGGCTCCCCCTGGCCTGACTGGAGTGAGTCCTTTTATAGCATCAGAGGGGCCTTAATTAGAGTCAGGTGCTTAACAGCCTCACCTGACTCTTAGCAGGTTAATTGGAGTCAGGTGTTCTCATTAGCCTGGCGCAGCACCTGCTCTGGTCACTCAGGGAACAGAAAACTGCTTATCCAGTGGCCAGTATCTCTCCCTTCTACTACTCTGCTGTTCCCAACCGGTCTGGATCTATCACAATATATATATATATATATATATATATTTTGGAAGACCAAACACTACCTGGATCTTTCCCCACTCAACTAAAACAAACAAAACCAGCCTCACCCATACAAACATGATACACAGCTCTCAGACTAAGTTGCCTGGAAAGGTAGGTTGTAGGAGTGAGAAGACAACACAACATCATCATCCTGTCAAGTTAAACTTATTTAAAAGCCCTACACATGAGTGAGTGCCTCACAGGGTTCCAGAAATGCATAAACTTGGCATTCTGAAATCACTTTCACCTCTGGATAAGGCAGCATCTTTGTGACTCCAGCTCTCATTTTGTTTCTAAATTCAGTCTCATGCACAGCCAAAGAAAGAGGTCTTGTTGCAGTGCGGTTCTAAGGTCCCCAAGTTCTTGCAGAGATTTCATTTGCAAGATTAGAGCTAAATTAAAGCCCATCACTTGATGAGCAGTAGAAGCCTGATCTTACAGCCATTGCTGAATAAAATGGCAAATTTTCGTGTTCTGATCTCGTCTTGCTGAAGCAGATCCAGTAATCTCTGCCATATATAATAACATGCCTCAAAGGAGATTTTATTCTCTAAGGCTGTTCTAGGGGGACTGACACCATTTTTAGATGTTACTAAGCCCTCAGATATTCAGTCTTTTGAGTCAGTGAATTTATATTAAGGGAGTGCTTTGTAGCTGAGGGTTCAGAAGGGTTTTGTGTTAATTTACATTTCGGCCCCATTGGTTGCTAATTCAAAAACATTTGTAGACATCTGTATCGAGCTTTTATGTTGCAGTAAAATGAACAAATTATTTCGCCGATCCTAACCACCTTTCTAGAACACCACCAACCAGAGTGGCAACAAGACATAATATTGCTTTTAAATAAAATGCTGGGATTTTCAAACTGAGTAAGAATGTTGATAGTGCAGGGAACAAATGTAAAGCCCATGACTTGCAAACAACTGAAAAGTCACAATCCATCATCTAAAACTCTAGTTACAAAACCCATATGAACAGTATTAGCAGATAAAAATATCGTTCCCAGAACAATTTTCCATTGGCATCCTGTATCAGTTGTCTCTGTTCCAGTGTGAAAATATGGAAGTGTTCCCCAACTGTTCAGAGGATACAAATGCATTTGGGCTTTGATTAATTGCACACAAAACCACAAATGTAAAGCCTCCACAGAGGGAAGTGGGTGGTTTGGACATTTTTTTCTCCTATTACAATAATGTATCAGTTTCCACTCTCTGGGAATATGCCAGCAATACTGAAACACATTATAAATGTCAAAGTGTCTGCCAGAAGGGAAACACTCCCATTTTTGGCAAGAAGACCTTATATTTAATATATTGAAAAATGATGATGATTTTTCAGTGCTAACATTTTCCCCAGTATTCTGCACTACTAGCAGCTTTTCTCTATGCTTTTGCTGTACACTTGCATATTGATTTCCTATTTCCATAGTCAATTTATCCTACTCTTTAATGTTCAGTCCCTGTCATATTGTTTTCAGTCACCAGAGGTCTGTTTTTTGCATGAGGTGTCTATATCATATACTGTACTTGCAACCTTGTAGTTTTATGAAAGATAAATTGCTGGATGAGAGTTTGTCAGCAATAAACAAAGAATCATTACAACAACATTCAATAATTGTAACAGCAACCCACAGCAAATCAAGCCCAGTGCCATGGAGCAGAACCTGTTCAGCTTTTTTCATGATAGATTAGAGTTATAACATGAGCTAGTGAGAATATGAAAAGTACATACCACCTATACCCAGCGGCGTATTATTGCCTAGGCCTAGGGCGGCAAATTTGTGGGGGTAGCAAGTTTGCTGGCTCCCCCCCCGGCCCCACCCCAACTCCGCCCCTTCCCCAAATCCCCAGCCCGCCTCCTCCCCCGGGCGCGCCACACTTCCCTCCTTCCACCTCTCTCCCAGGCTTGCCGCGCGAAAGCGCTGGGAGGGAGGGAGAAGCGAGTAGCGGCGCGCTCAGAGGAGGCGGCGGAGCGGAGGGAGCTGGGGACGGTGGGCGCGGGGAGTAACCCTGGGGGGGGGGAGGGGCAGGGAACCGCTCCCCGCCCCAGCTCACCTCCGCTCCACCGCCGCCATCCCCCAAGCGCGCCGCAACTCCCCTTCTCCCCCCTCCCTCCCAGGCTTGCCGCGGGGGAGCGGCAATTTTTTCAGGGCCTAGAGGAGGCAAATTTGTTAATCCGCCACTGCCTATACCCACACAGAATTACTGTGCATCTGTCTTCACGAATGAGAAGGGTGAGGCCTGGTTGACGTAAGGCAGGTAGAGGGACACAGCGTCTGCGTAAATACTGTGTTCTGTGTAGGCACTGCGTGGAGTGTCAGGACCGTGAAATTCAAAATAAAGCCAGGCAATTAGAGCTCAGCGGCTTCCCCCTCCACTGGAGAGCTAGGCTACTGGGAGCCCAGGCGAGAAGCTTGGGCAGCTGAACCCTGCTCCCTGCTGGGAGCTGTGAAACTGACAAGGCTGCCCGTCTCTTGATGGGGGAGGGGAGGAGAGGGGGAGAAGCCAGGGCAGCTGGACCCCACTTCCCAGGAGCGAGAAGCCCCAGATGGCTTCCCCTCCTCGACTTCCAGTGGGGAATGGGAAGCAAGGGGATGGGCAGCCTGCCCGGAGCCCGGGACTCTGGGGGGCAGCCTGGCTACCAGCAGAGACCTGCCAGCAGAGCTGAGAGACCAGGTTCTCAGCTCCCCACACTCCCCCTTTCAGCTCCCCACACTGCTCACTCCTGGTGAGGACACGCACCACTTACCCAAGAAGGGTAGTGTGGACATGCATCTCCACAGTTAATTACTGAGGTGGCTGTAATTAGACCTTATAGATTGACTTAAATTTCTAGTGTAGACATATCCTGAGAGATTGTCTTATATCAGACACTAGATTTTTGAGGCACTGAAGAGGAAGAATTTCATACTTCATAGAATTCACACACTTCCATAAAAGAGTAAAGAATGAGTCTTAGGAAAAGGTCAGGGTCTCTAAAGTGAGAAGACACCATAGTTAGGCAATGCCCCTATTAATGAAACCTACAATTTGCTAATGCAAAGCTTTGCAATTTGTGTGTTTAGGGAAATGTTTTCAAAAGTTAAAAGGCTATTTTTGAGTGACCAACTTGGGAAACTTTAAAGTGCTTCAAGTTAGTTATTCAGAAATTGAATTACCCAGAACCAGAGGCCAATTTTTGAAAGTGTGTTGTCATATGCTTTGATATCTGAGAAGTGGAAGATGTAACCCAATTTTTAAACACATGTACTAGAAAATTATTAATAGTAATGGGCAAAGTACATTGCAAACTGGTTCAGACTAACCAAGACTGGATACCACTTTAGAGAATAATGGAAATGAAACTGGAACTAGACATTATAGACCAAGCAGCAACACACAATGTCCAGAAGAAGGAGAGAGGGGGCATGATTATCACACTAAAATCTACAGGATTATTTTAAGTAAACAACACCTTCAAGTTTGATTTGGTGAAAGAGTACACAATATTTGCGAAAGGAAAGCATTATTATTGTTAATTATTTATATTTCAGTAGTACTTAAAAGTCCCATTGCGCTATGCAGTGTAGCAACACATAAGGGATAGTCCTTGCCTCTGAGAATTCAGTTTAAATAGATTGATAACACAGACAAAGACTGGAGAAAGGTAGTATCCCCCATTTGCAGATGGGGAGCTGAGACAGTGAGACTAAATGATTTTCCCAATGTCACGCGGGACTTCCATTACACGTCCAAGAATCAATTTCAGATCTCCTGAGTCCCAGCTATACCACCACCTAAGATTTCATCTGCCTAGTGAGAAATGGGGTGTGGGGTCGGAATCAGAATTTAAAAAAAAAAAAAGTCTGTGTGATGTCAAAAGTGTGGACCCTCTTCCTATTTACAGAACTTTCAGCTGTTACAATTCCAGAAGAATGGAGAGATGAGATCACTAATAAGGTGTTATGAATGCAGCTATAGGCTCAACAAACACAAGCCGTGAATAGTACTGTGGAACAAAAAACAGTACAATAGAATGGACATACATACACGCACAGTCAATGGGTTTCTGTTTGAGAAAGAAAGAGAGAAAGAGAGAAAGAGAGAACTGCCCGGGGTGGAGGTTGGGGAGGGGAATAACAGCTACTCAGCACCAGTGAAGAGGACAGTGATGTTGACATTGGAAGCAGCAGATAATTACAGGATCCAACAGTAGCAGCAACCAGGCATGGAAATTGAGTCAATGTTTTGCTTTCAATATGCATATCTGCTAAAAATGTGGCTGCTACAACATTGGAGTTCAGCTTATTTAAGCATATGAAGCTGAACTTCTTTCTGGTGTTCCCTTCCTCCCAAACTGACACACCCAGCTTCTACTCCAACCCCTCACTGACTGGAGGAACCTAGACAATGTCAAGAGCACCACTGCACTTTTGACCAATTACACCTAGGCTTTGTATCAGGCAGCGCGATTGGTCTCCTCCTTTGGTCCTCTGATTAGCTCTACCCTCCTGGCCAATCAGATATGGGCCAGAACAGGAGAGGTGTGGACAACTCTTCCTCCCTTGCTGGAACAGAAAGCATTTATCTCCCCTTACCTCACCCCACCTATGGGCTGAAGAAGAGGTAAGCAGCTTGCTGTTGCATTATCACCACCACCAAACAATGACTTTTTGAGAGAGTTTGGGTTGAGTTTGAACACAAGGAAGACCAGAGTGATGCTGGTTGAAAGGAAAAAGCACACTGAAGAATTATAATGGGTATGTGTCCTCTCCTTGAATTGAGGTCTTCATTTGTCAAAGTTTCAATATCCCATTTCACTCACTACTAAGCTTTGATAACAAGGCACTATCAATATCTAAAAGCACCTTCTGTTTTCTAGCAAACTTCATCCCTTCCTCCTGGCCAGAGTGACACATGCATTTCTCACCTTCGGACTGAACTATTGGCAATTCACTGTATCTGAAGCTGAATGTGAAAATAAAGTGTAAACACTCCAGGTGGTATAGAAAGCATCTGATCACCTCCTCTGTGTTTAGGCAAACCTGTGTTCCATTCCCTCCATTGACTACCCCTCTGCTTCTACTGCCAGTTTAAAGTGTTGGTCCCAAACTTCAAGACAGTTAATGGATTTGACCCCAGTTACATTAGAGATCACATTTCAGTGTATTAACTAAAAGACAACTGTACTCCTCCAGATCTATGTAGATCAAAGCCAAGACGGAAGCCTGTGAGTCAGGGATGAAGCATTCACACTCGCCCCAGAGGATCTGTCTCAAGACAAATGCACTGAAAAAAATCTCCACTCACTGTTCAATACATTTTTGCTACTGTAACTAGAATGACATTCCTATAGATTCCAAGGTCAGAAGGGACCATTGTGATCATATATTTTGAGCTCCCGCATAACACAGTTCATAGAATTTCTCCAAATTCATTCCTAGAGCAGAACTTTTAGAAGAAAACATCCAATCTTTATCTAAAATTTTCCAGTGATGAAGAATCTACTATGACCCTTGGTAACCAGTTCCAATGGATAATTATCCTCACTGTTAAAAAGTTACAATTTATTGACGGTTTGAATTTCCAAATTCAAAATTCCATCCATTGGATCAGGCTGTACCTTTCTCTGCTAGATTGAAGAGCTTATTATCAAATAACTGTCCCCTATGCAGGTACTTATAGACTAATGAAGTCATCCCTTGACCTTCTCTTTGTTAAACTAACTAGATTGAGCTCCTTGAGTATCACCACAGATCATGTTACATTGACAACCACTCCCTCTACACCTCTCCTTCCAAAAAAATCCTTGCATTCTTTCCTGTGAGAATTATATACTTCAATTCCTGTTATGGATTTGTTTTGTCACTCCCTTAACACAGTGGCAGTGTTTGAGCCAAGCTCAAGTATTGTATAGGTATTCTTATCTGAGGTGGGACTCTCAACTAGTGGATGTTGGATGCATTATGCTCAAGTGATGTTCTCGACCTCAGGAAAGGGATAGCTGACTATTGTGACACATCTTGTTGATCATCCAGCTGCACTGGCATTGTTTTAGATCAGTGGCTCTCAAACTTTTTTTACTGGTGACCCCTTTCACATAGCAAGCCTCTGAATGCGACCCCCCTTATAAATTAAAAACACTTTTAAATATATTTAACACCCATATAAATGCTGGAGGCAAAGCGGGGTTTCAGGTGGAGATTGACAACTCGTGACCCCCCCCCCCCATGTAATAACCTCGCGACCCCCTGAGGGGTCCCGACCCCCAGTTTGAGAACCCCTGGTTTAGATAAAGCGTATCCTCGGTAAAACACAGTTTGTTTCATAAGTTTTTTGAGAGTGCATAATGGCTAGATGTGCCCGGAACAAGTTCTTCAGACAAAGTTCTTCTTAAAACACACGTGGGTGTTTGATGGCCTGCAAGCAGGTGATTTGGTTTGCTGCCAAAGCCAGTATCTACTTTACTTTATCTTCAGAAGACTGTCATTTGGCTGACACGGTGACATCACTTCAGGAAATACTACCTCCTGAGGACCACATCAAGTGCAATTGTTCAGAGAACTATGTGCAGTATCATACAAATTAGTGAGTAGCACCTGCCAGCTGGCTCAAAATCTTAAAAAATAAATAAATAAAATAAAAGGCAAGACGAAAATGCATGCATGACAGTAAAACTATATCCCCAAAGAAAAAAACAAGGAAGGGAGAGCATGAAAACTGTTCTAAGGCCCCAAATTCTAACTATGGAGAGAGAGAAAGAGAGAGTGTGTGTTCAAATGATGATGCTAAGATACTAGTAATATAAAATTAGAAGGCAAAGTAGGTAATGACAAGGAAGTCGTCTTTAAACTAGAAATGAATTTACAGGCTTGGCTTCAAGACAAAAATAAAATGCAGAGCAAATAAATTCTGGAACCAAAGGACAAAGAAGGAATATGTGCAAGCTGAAAAGGTGCTCCAGAATAAAGGACATAGAAAAGTGGTTTGAGTGTTATTATTGCAGGAAAAAAAAAATCTCTGAAGCTCTCAACCCATTGCACAGAGGCAGTGAATAAGTCAAACAAAATCTGGGTAGAATTGCACTAGTAAAGCACTAGTGCATAAATCAAAGAAAACAGAATGTTTATATAAAGCACTAGTTGCAATCCCAAGTGCTATGTAGCATTTTGTTTTAAAAGCTATGATAAGAGGTAGTTCATTAACTGTGGGGCACTGTGTGAAGGAAGGAAGCAAGAATTTTCTGCATCCCCTGAAAGAATGAAACTCCTAAGGGCTCTTGAGATTTCAAAACAAAATTTCTGCATGTGACCCCTTTGATGATCAGGACATAGAATGGGGCACCAAACTCAGCTGCCTAAAAAAAGCTTCTGGATATAATTGCCCTCTGAAGGTCACAACGCAGATCACCACTTATGACAACAGGAGGCTTGGAATGTATGATAGGAATGTTGAGCTCACACAGCAAATTTAATTCACATTCAATTCACGTTTTCAGAAAGTTATAGAAATCATGAAAAGGAGAAATGAGTTCTAGACCAATACATTCATCAGCCAAAGTGCAAGAAGTGAGGACAGAGTAAAATAAGGTTGACCGGGCAGGGCATGCAAGACTAGAGTGATTTTAAGATTAACCTACATATTAATCCCAACCTTATTACATAAACTATGTTTAATATTCCTCAATTAATCTTTAAACAAATATTAGTTTTACTGAGTAGTGTCCTCTCCATATGAGGATTTATTTATTTTCCCTGTTAATTCTGAGGTTTTCCTGGAAATTCAGGTATAGCTTTCAGGTTTAATAGTTTCCACAGGAAATTAAAAAAAAAAAAAAAAAAAAGAGTGAGGGAAGGTCCATGTTTATGAATTAATGACATTATTTATCATAGGTCACATTCTGCTACTCTTACTCATGCTGAGTAGCACCATATTCCAGAAGAGCCCCATTGAAATCAATGAATACATGGAGTAAGGCACCACTCAGTTTAAGCAAGGGTATTATAATTTGGCTCTACAGCAGAAGTGGCAACAAAAGGTATAGTTAAAGTTGCATAATTTTCCATTTTCCCCACAAAGCTGCCCATTTTCATTCCTCTTGTTTGTTTGTTTTAAGACCAAGCAAAATGGTTCAGCCATTAATGAGTATGATGAGAGTGGTCAGAAAAAAACAAACAAGAGGAATACCTTTCCCTGTTATTAAAAAATGACTTAGTGTTTTGTGGCTGCCGTGTGCTTCCTGTTCTAGTGCTGAGATTGCTTAGTGTATGTGTATAAAGCTGAAGCTTGGCATGGAGTTAGATGTCACTGAGCAGAAATACTTTAGTATTCTGGTGAAGACTGGTTTAGAATTACCTGAGTTAAAATCTATTAAAAATTGCACTCCCTCGACATGAAGTACATTTTTCACAAAAAGGCTGAAGTCAATGGGACTAGTCACATGCTTAAGTGCTTTGCTGGTTCAAGGTTAAAGTGCACATGTAAAGACAGCAACACTGTTTTTGTTGTGCTTGGATAACTTTCCTACACAGGGACAAATGTTTTGCAGGCATGTAGGCCTAGATCCAAAGTTCATTGAAGTCAAGGTGGAGGCCTTCTCGTATTCACTTCATATCTTTTAAGACAGGGGTTCCCCAAACTTGGTTCGCAGCTTGCTCAGGGTAAGCCCCTGGCAGGCCATGAGATGCTTTGTTTACCTTTGTTTACCGTGAACCAAGTTTGGGAACCCCTGCTTTAAGGTATGCTGTGGAATCCCTGCCACATTCTCACCAGCAGGGAAGGAGGAGGGAGAGAGAGAGAGATCCTTATTGCTATGTTTATTTGAAGGAAGCATTGTGGTGGCAGGGGCCATATAAGAACTTAGAGAACTAGATTCTTTACATGTCTTCTACACTAAAACCTGCAGGAGAGATGGTCTTTCCTATGGTCTTCCTAAGGTGAGCTGTAAAAATGCCACTGATTGCAGATTTGTGCATGGAGTGGGGTGCTTGCATGGTGTCTAGCCACAAAACTGCACTATGATTTTTTTTTTTCAAACTTGTTTTTTCTATTAACCAAAACAAAACAAACAAAAACAAAGAAACCCACACCTTTGTTAAAAGACCATGAAAACTCATAAGGAGAGATGCTCAAAAATAGGAACACTTTTCCCCAGAAATGTATAGAGTTCTCCATATTTTTCAGTCAGCTCTAGTTGTGTCATTTTGCGCTCAAGTCAAGAAATGAAGTTAAGGTTGTATATTCAACACCCAAAAAAAAAGTTTATTCTAGCAGGACTTCCAGGCCAATTTTTTATACCACGGTTATTTAGATTGTCCATAAAGGTATATAAAAAAAAAAAAGCTTCAGAAATTCTAAGTTCCTTTTGATGTTTGCCTATCATCACTGCTTATAAATCACTATCCATATCAACCAAATCTATTATATGCTTAAAGAAAGATCCAATATAATAAACAGGCAAAGAGCTCTGATAGGAGAACTAGATGAATTTCCATATGAAGGATGATTAGAAAGCAGAAGAAAGAAAGAAAAAGAAAAAGCTGAATGTGCTTAATGGTAGTTCTCTGTTGTTACAGTTACTGATGCTGTAATATTTGTTTCCCCATTTTCCTTAAGCACAGCAGGTAACAACCTGATTGATAGTTAATGGACAAGCAAATTTGCCAATAAGTTCTTTTCAGAATGGTCAAATGCAAGTTATGCTTGCAGAGCAGGAGAGAAGGAGGGGGACGGAGAAGGAAAGTGGGCGGGGGAGTGCTACCATGTCACGTAGATGCTGTTGATAAAATTTATAGCTAAAAATTTAATATGTTTAGGACCATGATGAAATGCTTATCATCTGCTTGCATTGCCTGGAGTACTTGCTGATCCCAGCCCGCTCAGCATGTCCTGGTAATGAAATGAAATAGCATGGGCCCTGTGCCTGCAAAATAAAATTCATTTCATTACAGTTCAAGGTTTTTTCTCTCTTTCAGGCTGGGCTCAGGAGCTTACAGATCAGACTATACAGAATACTTAATTTTTTCAAACCATACTCTTCATCTGGCATGAAAAAGATAACCAAAAATCTAAGGTCTGAATTTAGCATCTTATTGGCATTGATCCCAGTAGGGTGTGTTTATTTTGTTTTTTTAAATATAGACCTCATTGCTTATTCAGAAACAATGCAGAGGTTTGGTAATATCTTAGCTCTCCCCCCCCCCCCCCGGCACAGCACCTTCCCTTTCATGTAACATCCTGCACGCCATTCTTAAATGGTGAGATCCTTAGGCTTCATAACATTTCCCAAAGTTAGTAAGCCACAGCAGGATCTACTGGCTCATTTTTTCCATCCCACCTTTGTTAAAGAATAAATCCTAAATTTGACCACTGATCCAATATGACATGTATGATTGAAAATTCCTATGGACCAACATAGCCAAAGAAATAAAGTGGCACATACATAGACTGTTTTTATCCCAGATTCTCAATGCACTTCACAAACAATTAATTATGCCTCATAAAATCCGTGTGAAGTAAATTTTAATTTAGCTAATCCAAAACAGAAAATTTTGGAGCTACTTCTGCTCTGACAGTAATAAGATCAGGATTAGTCTCTCAGTTACTTTTGCAAGATCATGCAGGAAGTCAGTAAGAGTCCTCTCAGTCCCTGATTTGACAGCTTGTGAACTTCGCAGGTAGGGCTAAAGAAAAATAAAGTTTGCCATAGCTATAATGTAATAATTTGAAGGCAAATTTGAGGGACTTCTACCCTGTAGAAATCCCTTTGGTTCAGTTAAACAGCATGAGGAGTAAGTTTGTCTAGAATTTGTCCCTAAGTATTTCTGGAATTCAATATTAAACTAAACAAAACAAGTGGATCCGTTTTCTGTACTATGGAGGCAAATTTAACTCAGAGGCAGTGTGTGTCCCTAATAATAGTGTAAACTAGTGAGGAATGGTTACCACTTCTTTCTCGGGACAAACCAAATATGTTTTGATAAGGCCCTAAAGTCTATGATTTAATTTGTATTAAGGATAACAGATGGTAACTTTCCATGGAAGTTTGTTGCTATTTTAGGAGGAAAGTCATTAAGAAGCAGATTTGGCAGTGGGATGAGTGGTATGATGGCTGAAGTGCTAGTCTGGGACTCTGGATACTTGGGTTCCCTGTTCTACCTCCTTGACCTTTTGCAAGTCGCACAGCCTCTCTGTACCTCAGTTCCCCATCTGTGAAATGGTGAGAATAATGTACATCCCCCTGTGAGGCAGGGAAGCACTAAAGATTGTTAGGCACTCAGATAGCAAGGAGGCCATACAGGTACCCAAGATACATAGATTAAATGCAACCATTTTAAGATCTTTAATATGGACAGAACTTTGACATCATACCTCATGGGCAAGATGGGGAGTATGGAAAAGAAACAGTTCTGAAAATCTTTTCATAGGACGTGTTCAGATGGGATATGAACTACCCTCAGGGCAAATGTCTGGGCTGTGCAGAATCTTCCAGACTGAAAGGTGCTGAATCTTGAGGCTTTTAATTTTAAATTTTATTTATTTATTGTTAATTAAACACAGCATGTCGTAATTATGATTCTCATTTCATGGCTCATTCTAACCTTAAATGCTCTGACTTGATATCTTTTTTTTTAACCTCAATCTAATCCTATAATCCCATTTGCTTGTCATTTCCCATAGTCAAACCCACTCTGAGAGCCCTCATTATAGCAAATGAGGGAATGAGTGGGCAGCAAAGTTACATAGTGCCAATTTGGCCTCACATGAATGAAAAGCACAGCTAAATCTAAGGGGGAAGGAATCTAACACTTTCAAAAGCAGAAGTACATTCAGCAAGGTGCTGCAGAAATTAATTGTTCAACAGGACTGGGTTACTGACCTCATTAAAAACCCCAGTTGCAAGCAGCTACCTGAATTTTTCCTGATGCATGTCTGCTGCCCTCTGATAGCACATCCCTTGTTGGTAAATTTAACACAGGACTTTTGGAACTGCAGCAGAATTCTTTTGACAATAATTTTCCCGGGCCTTGTAGTGATTGTCATTCCCTCCTCCCCATACAGGCGTACACTCCTCCAGATTATTTTAACTACTCCACAGGTAATGCTTTATATATTTATTTTATTCTGACTTGCAATTCCGCCACTTCAGCACCACATTCAAATACTTGATTATGCCCATTATGAGTGTAAATCTGGGCATCCTACCACTGAGTTTGACCAGCTTCAATATTGGTAGAGGGATGATGGTATTTTATTGCCTATACCACTCCTTTCATTTGCCCTTTGGTTAACTAGTGGTGCTATGGATCTTAATTAACCAAAACATCTTTTCATGCATTGTCCAGTCTAGTCTGGCATTAGAAAAAGACAACCTCCCATTTTGGAAATGGGGTACTGAGCCTTTAGCTTCTACTGGTTTGAGTGAAGCCATGTTGATGGAGACCAAATGTTATTACTTTCTGATGTTTGTGAAGCAGCCTATATTTCACTAAGAAAGTCACCCAGATCTGTAATGACTTTGTGGGGTACCAAGAAAACATCTGCAACTGGCCAGAGGATTATGCCATATTGTAAGAAGGGCAGGCCTGTCTGGAGCACCCTCATGCCTCAGGCTGTGGCATGAAAGTGCACCTGCCTCAGTTTCTCTCCTTCAGACCCCCTCTCTCCCAAGAGTATCCAAAACATCTTTCCTAGTATAAATATAGCCCTTGTGGGGTTTATTTATTACAGCAGTCCTATGCACATAAATCATGACAAGTGTCCCACAACCATAGTCCAGAATTCCCCCATTATAGTTCAAACAAGTCATGTAACATACTGATCCCGCATCCCCTGCCACACTCCCGCTCAGTCCTCTGCTGTCTTAGACCAGGACAGCCACCCGAGGCCTTCCAACTGAAGGCAATTCTGCTCTGCCCAGTGGGAACCAAGGCCGGCTCCAGGCACCAGCTTAACAAGCAGGTGCTTGGGGCGGCCCCTCGGGAGAGGGGCGGCACGTCCAGGTATTCGGCGGCAATTCGGCGGAGGGTCCCTCACTCCCGCTCGGAGCGAAGGACCTCCCGCCGAATTGCCGCCACAGATTGCGATTGCGGCTTTATTTTTATTTTTTTTGGTTTTTGGCTGCCTGGGGCGGCAAAAACCCTGGAGCCGGCGCTGGTGGGAACCATGTATAGCCTTTCTACTGGGAGCACGCCTCACTCTCACTGGCCTTGTCACAGTTCCTGTGGGTCCAGTGGAGATATCAGTAAGAAAGTTCCTCCTCTGCTCCCCAGTCTTCAGCCCTTTCTGGCCCTTGGCTTCATCTTAGAGCCTGCAGGCAACTCCCTCTGCTGCTCCTCCTGCCCTTTCCAGCCCTCTGGCTCTGGCTTTAGGAAGTCAGCCAGCAAACCCTTCTTGCTGCTCTTCTTGTCTTCAGTCCTTCCCACAGGTAACACCTTCTGCTCCCCTCTGGGACCTTCCCCAATCCCTTAGTCTCTGGCAGCTCTCACCTGGCCTTCTTGACTGAACCAGTTTGTTGTGACTCACTGGGACTCCCTCTCACCAGGTCTCTCTCTTACCCTTTATAGTCCCAAGTGCTACCCTGTCCTCTTAATTAGCCAAGTAGAAGCACCTGCTCTGGCACAGAGGATCAGGACTTGCTTCATTTACTGGGGCCAGGCACCCTGTGACCCCAGTCTGGCCATAGTGACCCATGCCTGTGTGATAGCAGGACGGTTGACTAACTCACATAAAGAATGAAGCCACATGCCCTGAAACTCTCAGGTACAAAAAGTAGTAGACTATCACCCCAATACTTTGCTCTTTGCACTGTCTCCCCACTGACTACCGAGATCTGTGCAAGCTTTCTGTTCTAATATTCTCACCTCTCCATGGAATTGGCTCTAGCTAGTGGAGAAATTGCTCCTTCCTCTGTGACCACTATGCTCGCTGAAACAATGAAATGCTTGCCCAGGAGTGAGAGGATTAAAGGCAAGAAACATAATTTTTACAGGAGCTTGGTCTTGAATATTCAACATAGGAATGGCCATACTGGGTCAGGCCAATGGTCTATCTAGCCCCATATCCTGTCTACTGACAGTGGCCAATGCCAGGTGTTTCAGAGGGAATGAACAGAACAGGTAATCATCAAGTGATCCATCCCCTGTTGTCCATTCCCAACTTATGGCAAACAGAGGCTAGGGCCACTTCAGAGCATGGTTTTGCATCCCTGCCCATCCTGGCTAACAGCCATTGATGGACCTATCTTCTTTTTGGAACCCTGTTATAGTCTTGGCCTTTGCAACTCTTTGCCAGAGGATGTTGTGAAGGTGGACTGTGCGTTGTGTGAAGAAATACTTCCTTTTGTTTCTTTTAAACCTGCTGCCTATTAACTTCACTCCTACAAGAGGTAAGAATAACCAGAGGTCTCACTGCTTTCTGAATAAGTTAAAGAACTTATCTGATTTGACTTGGCTTTCCCATGCTCAGTTTCTCTTTCTTTCACACACCAAAAGCACTCATTCAATCAAAAATATATGTCCATCAAGTTTTCTCCTATAGGCTGGAAAGGAAGAAAGCATAAGATACATTATTAGTGTTATCTATAATTACATATTTGGAAAGTGTTCGGGTAATATTGTGATGCGGGCAAATATACTAGATGAGGGCTGGGAGGTGTATGGATGGGATAGGAGTTGGTGGTCTCTGTACTGTGGCAGCCGTCTACATTGTAATAGGCAGTATCAAATGATGCACCAAGACAGAATAGGTATGGGGACTGAAGCTACTCTTCCTGCAGAGTTTTCTCCTGTTCAGACCAACCTTGGACAGTGGCAGAGCGTGCACCGTTGCTACCAATGCAACAACTGTTCTGTGAAGAGCTAGAGAACAGTTTTACATCACTTTTCACAAGAATTAAAGTTCATTTTAAAATAAAAACCTCTGTGCACAATATCTCTTGCAAGACTGTAGATTACTGCTATTAATGTATTTAATGTTTGATTATCAAGCTTCCTGTCATTTAGTTGCTATTCTGTAGATTTTTAGAATAAGCCAAGTAAATCCAGGCTAGGAGATTCACCTTGCAGATTACCTTCTCTCTGCTTGTATTTGATGAGATAAGTTGCCTCCAGATTCATTATCAGTAACTGCTACAACCTCCAACCATAATCAAGCATAGATAACCATAAAGTACTATAGCACTGACCAACTAAACACTGCACTAAAGTCTAATTAAAGAAGTCTTGATTACTGAGAAACTGAACTCCTCCAACCAGAGCCAAAGCCGCACAAGGTAGTTACAGAACTTATCAAGTCTTGTTTAAACCAAACATATATCTACCCGCACTCTTCATTTTTATTTTTTATTCGTCAACTAGCAGAACATATTTTTTTTGGTTTATCACAAGGTATCTGTCTGTTCCATCCTCCAAGTCATTTGTCACACTCCTCAAGGTCACAGGGGAGTCTCAGTAGGAAAGTATTTGTGTTGATTGATTGATGCTGTGATGCCTATGTCTACTGGTGCTGCTAAATTAGCTCCCTTCAATAAAGTGATTGAACTTAAAAAAAAAACAACCAAAAAAAAAACAACCCACCCTCTTGTGAATCCAGTTAACAAGCTTCATAAGGAGGTCTCTGCACCCGAGATCCAAGTGCATAGTCTCGCTAATCCCTGGTCAGCTGCTGACTCCCAGCAATGAAAAATTTGCCCTAAAATTGTTGTTGAGATATCTCAGCAACAATTTCTGAGTTAACATCATTAAACATCAATGATTAAAAATGAAGCGTGGGGAGACTAAACAAGGAGGCAGCAACCATTAATTTAATTTCAGGAAAGAAAGCTCAAAAAACAAAGCTCCTCCAAACACTTCCATTTCAATGCTTCTTTTTATTTATTTAAAATACTTATTAGAAGAGATAGAATCTGAGACACTAAAAATGCATTGCTATATGGACTCTTTAGCTACACAGGAAAATTATACTCAGTGATACAGTTCGAATATACATATCAGATACATTGAATTAAAAATTGTGCTTCTTTGAACAACCACTTCCTGTTCATGTCTTACAAACTCAATAAACAGATAGAAATGCCAACAAACAGATAGTGCCTCTGGATGCTGTAGATACAATTTTAATTTCACAGAGAGGAGAGACCTGATAGTTCATGATTGTAGCAGGCACCAGTGGGTTATGGATTATCATAAAAATCTCCAATATAAGATCTTTGCTTAAAACAAGACAGACCACTCTGGAAAAGCAAAGCAGGTGCCCCAATGGTATATGCTGAGTATTCATGAGTGTGTGTCAAAGCTTCTCCCCAAGGGGTTTATCTCACAGCTTCACTCTAGTGACACTAACACTTAAGAAACCTTACTGTTTTACTCCTGGAAAAAAACCCTCCAGTTTCCCCCGCTCCCAAGTGAATTTGGCACCTTCAAATGTGAGACAGTGTGCCTGCACATGAGTGAGTGTGAAAAGGTGACTTCCCAACCTCTGCTTAGGTTCCAAATTCACGCACACCACCACCGCCTGCACTATGAACAATTAACAAACAAATTAGCAGTAAAACAAAGTCTGATCTAAATCTTCTCTCTAGGATTTTTCACTGCCTCTTCCCAACCTCTAGGTCTCTATGTTCAGACCCACCCAGGTTGAAGCCTGCTTCTTCCCTTGTAGGATATGTCTACACAGAAGCTGGGAGTGTGCTTCAAGCATGGGTAGGCAGATACATGCTAGCTCTACTTGAGGTAGCATGCTAAAAATAGTACCATGGCCATGGTGGCCCAAGCAACGGCTCAAGTTAGCCATCCAAGTACAATCCTGCCCCAGCCCCTATATAGCCTGCAGGCTCCAAAATGATGGCAGGGCTCGTAGAACAGGAAAGCATCACTACCTGTGTGACAGTCTACACTATTATGGTCACCACTTTTACAAAACTATGATAAGTCTTGTGCAAAGTATGCTTTGTAAGATATCTTTGGAAAAGGCATAATCTGTAGACCATTACTGTCCTGTTGAAATGTATGTATCATCATTGTATATGACGTTATGAGATTTTGCTATATGTTGGTTACTGAAACATGGTGCGAGTCTGGGAAATGCCCACAGACTAGCTCTTCAGCGGCAACAAAGAAGTGACTAATATCCAGCCAGGTGTTAAGTGACAATCACCAGCCATTCAGCAGCAGGGGAGCTGAAAGCCAGGGGTTCTCAAACTGGGGGTCAGGACCCCTCAGAGGATCGCGAGGTTATTACATGGGGGGGGGGGTCATGAGCTGTCAGCCTCCACCCCAAACCCCACTTTACATCCAGCATTTATAATGGTGTTAAATATATAAAAAAGTGTTTTTAATTTATAAGGGGGGGGGGTCGCACTCAAAGGTTTGCTATTTGAAAGGGGTCACCAGTACAAAAGTTTGAGAACTACTGTAAACAGATTTACAATTAACATGAAAGACAGTTGCTTGAGCACATACACCATGGGGCTGCTTAACCCCCATTACACAGCCAGGATCTTTCCAGCATCTGGAGGAGAGTATAAAATAAGGGAAAGTGACATCATCACTTCACATCTCCTGCCTTACCTACACTGAAGGAAGACAAAGACACATTTAAACTGGGGAGAGTGGTCATAACTGAAAAGTTTTTTCCAGTTAACACAGACCATTGTAGGTTTTTGGGTAAGATAAACTATTACTTCAAACTTGTCTTAGCTTGATAAAATTTAGGAATTAGAATTTTATCTTTTATTTCCTTTTGTAACCAGTTTTGAATTTCTATGCCTATACTACTTATGATCACTTAAAATCTTTCTGTAATTAATAAACTTGTTTTAATGTTTTATCTAAGCCAGTGTGTTTTTGATTGAAGTCTGGGGAATGTACTCAGGTTACAAAGGCTGGTGCATATTCATACCCTTTGATGGTATGACAAACTAATTAATGAGCTTACTCTGATCAAGGGGGTCTTGAGCAGTGTAAGATGTACATTCCTGAGGTGCAAGGCTGGGGGTAAGAAAATTTGCGGGTGTCTCCCTGTATACAGTTCATGAGTGGCTGTGAGAGCCTTCATGTAACTTTGCTGAGTGTGCTCCTGCATACTGATGGCTGAGTGAACAGAGCCTATAGGGGTTTGCTGTTCACTAGCATAGCAGTGTAGGCGACAGCCTAGGCAGGAGAGTTAAAGGGGGCACAATGGTTCCACAGTCCAGATGGAACTCTGGGGAATGTCACAACCTGTCTTCAGGTCGAACCATTTTCTGCTCTGGCCCAGGAGGCAATTTGTGCACATATCCTCCCACCCCCAAAGAAGGGGCCTCATGATCCCCTAGAGGAGAATAGCCCATAGTGGAGCACGGAAGCCATGGGTTTGGACTCAGGAATGAAATAGCAAAGAGAAGTTATTGCTACTTCTCTAAGCAGAGCGTCCCCACAGAGCAATGAGAAGGCACACACACAGTAGAAAACTCTTGTCTCAGTCCTGTTCTTATTGAAATCATTATGAAATCTGCCACTCCAGTGGGTATGAATCAGGCCCTAAGGAGCAAATTGAGGTTACTCTATGTACAAGGAGGGTAGGAGAAGGGCTTGTGGGGTGTGTGCGCAAGGGGTTAAACAACTCCCTAGGGCTGATCAGAAACCTCTACATTTCAGAAGAAAATTCCACATTTGGAAAATGTTGACCATCTCTACCTCCCTCAACTTCACAACAGGCTTCTGCTCTCACTGAGCAAAATGGTGTGTGAGATGGGGATAGGACAAGGAGGACCTACTATTGTCACCCATCTTCCCACTTTACAGAAAGGCCTGGGTGGAGGATTTCTTCCCTGTCTCTCCCTACCCAATTTCCCCTCTCTCCTCCCCCCCCCCAATCCCCCAAGCCATCCAAACCAAAGTCCAGTTTAACTTTCATGCCTCCTTATGGTTCTGTTTTTACCCAACCACTATCAAGAACTAAACAGTTCATACCAAGTGTATCCATCAAATAACTTTCTTGCATAACTGTGCAGTAAATCTTTAACACTTTGTTCTTGTTAATGCAAAGACTGCACAAAGATTTCATTTTATGCATGCATGCACAGTCCAGAAAGATGTTCTTTTAGCAATTCAAGACTATGTGAATAGCATATAAGGATATTGTTTTCCCATGAACNTCCACAAGTTGACTGTGCGCTGCGTGAAGACGAACTTCCTTTTATTTGTTTTAGGGTGACCCCTAGTTCTTGTATTATGGGAATAAGTAAATAACTTTTCCTTATCCACTTTCTCCACATCACTCATGATTTTATATACTTCTATCATATCCCCCCTTAGTCTCCTCTTTTCCAAGCTGAAGAGTCCTAGCCTCTTTAATCTCTCCTCATATGGGACCCGTTCCAAACCCCTGGATCAATAATATATCCATACCAGTAGTTTACAAAAAAAAAATCTTTAGAAACAAAACTAGTATATGAATGTATCTTAATGTTGCTATATCTGCTTATAAAACTATGTTCTTTATATTGGAACATCAACTTTTAGTGGCACGACAAACCATCACACTTCGTTTACTGAACAAATGTTACTATAAATGTAGTACAAGTAAACCTTTAAAACATTTTTAGTTCTCCATCTGGAAGATATAGAAATATGCTCACTCTCCAAATCTAGGGAGACAGTGAACACTTAAATCACTGCGATAATAGGTGGTACTGACACAAATAGTCTCATTAAAATAATTGAGTTATGTTATTAGTTTATATAGACTGGATATCAAATGCTAAGTATTCAAAGGAGCACTGACCATGAATAGTTTCTGAAAACTATTCAAACAATTATAAAACGAACATATTTGTAGAAACCAGGTTCAATTCTCTGACAATTCATGTTCAGAAAGAAGGGCTAATCTAAAGGACAAAGTGTTTACAACAAATGGGTTCAACTAGTTGTGGTACTGAGCAAAATTGCTTTCCCCTAAAAATGAATTTCAGAGACATCATTAGACTTGTATGAAACCTGAAAGATAAACCTGAGGTTATGTGGCCACATCTAATATTTATGAGGAATACCTAACAGTTTCCAGTAGGATAATAGGAATTATCCCACAAGTCATGAGTGAAAATAAACAGAATGTCACCAGAAGGCATTACATGTCTCTCCACATATAGTACAGGATATATAATAGAGGAACAAATAAAAAATGATAGAAACAGTCCTACTATAAAGCAGAGGAAGAATACCCATTATTCTTATTTTCTTATTGGGAAAGAGTCCCCGGGGCGTAACTTCATCTTTCCTATCTGATGTCTTTTTATAAGTAAACAAAGACATCTTTATATATATATATATATATATATATATAATTTTTGGCAAGTGAAGGTTGTTTTTCCACTGCAAAATAGGATGAAGCAGCTGGCTAGGTAGTAAAATCTAACAAGAGGTTAAAATCAGGGAGGTGTGTAAAGGTGTGTCATAAAGCAATCCCAACTGGCGCACCCTCCTGCAGCAGACCATGGCATGAGCAGTGTGCCCAGCTCAGTCCCTCGGTAACCCAACCACTCTCCACCAGGCTCTCTTGCTTACCCCTCCCGGGAGCCAGTTTATTACCAAACATAGTGCAAATAGTCTGTAAACAAAGCCCGAAAACACAGTTTATATAACCCCCAGCACATGTAGTTCTTAAACCTCTGGTCTTTCCAGCAGGCACCCGCGGCAGCCTCTCTGCTGGGAGCCCTTCCATACCATACTCAAGTGTCTTCCACCACACCTAGACTCCTTGTCAGTCCTCTTCTTCTGCCCCAAGACAGCCACCCCAGCCCTTCCAAGTAGAGTGGAACCCCACTCTTCCTAGCAGGAATCCCCACAGCCTCTTTGTAGGGAGCTCATCTTTACCAAGGGAGATTCCCTCACTCCTCCTCACCCTCTCACTGTTCCCTGGATCCAACTCTCCGGTATGGAGACATCAGCACACAAGCCGCTCTACTGCTCCCCTGCCTTCAGCCCTTTCCAGCCCTCAGCTAAGGCTCTCCAGCTTAGAGCCAGCAGGCAACGCCCCCCTCTGCTGCTCCTCCTACCCTCACCCCTTTAATTCTGGCTCTCTGAATTGGGGAGGCCACCCGGAAAACCCCCTATTGCTGCTCTCCTTGCCTTCAGTCTTCCCCCAGGAAACAACTTCTGGCTCCAGTAGCTCTCACATGCCTTTCTCCTCAACTGTCTCTAGAAGCCCAGACTCACCAGATCTCACCCTCTTACTGGATCTCCCTGATCCTTTACAGCTCCAAGCACTGCCCTGCCTTCTTAACTGGTGAAATGGGAGCACCTGCTCTGGCACAGGGGAGCTGGATCTTCTTCATTTAACAAGGGCCAGCCACACTCTGACACTGTGTGTGTGATTTCTTTGCAATAACAGTAGAAACATCTGCTTTGGGACACTTTTGGCAACTAACTCCACTGTACTATCAGCTATGTTAACTATGTGTCAATGGAGAAGAGAGAAGTTGGATGCAGGGAAACCCATATTCAATCAGTAATAAAGCAAGCTCTTTCCAGAAATTTCTGATACTCCCTGCCCCTGTCTAGGATGGTATCTTTGTCAATATTTCTGCTTCTAGGAAGCACTGAGGAATAAACTAGTGTTATTTTGTTCCCCTCAAGCTTCAACAATTGTTTAGTTTGTGTTCTGGGCTAGGTTTTTCTCTCCTCCCTCACCCTACTGGTTCATTGATCCCTAATGACACCAACTGTTAGGGGGGAAAAAAAACAGAAACAGATAAATTGACCAAATATTAATGAACTTTCCCCAATGATTAGTGTCCTTCCCTGTTGCAGCCTACCATTGTATTGTGAGGTTTGTATATCCAAAAGGCAAATGTACTCCAGCCCTCCATCCAGAGGGAATAATCTTTCCCACCCTACGAAAAAGTCTAAACAAAAATCAAACGGGACTAATAAAAATGCATTATTCAAAATGTCACCATCTCAATCTCTTGATTTTTTGCTCCTAGCTTTATTTCTACATTGTTCATTTAAACTGTAAGCAATTTGGGCCAGGGATCTGTCTTCAAACCTGTCAGTAAAGCACTTAGCACACAGTTCACACTGTACAAGTGAAAAACAACTCAATAAATAATTATAACAACAACAAACAGTGTCCTCTAACCACGCTGGTTTACTGCATCAGAAAGGAAGCTCTCTCTGACAAGCAGACGGGTGCTCTCTCTCCATCTAATTCCCCACCCAATCTCTCAACATTTCTTAAGCAAGTACCTTCCTTTCTTTTTTCTTTTTCTTTTTTTTAACTCCTCCTCCCAGCCTGTCTCCAAAGCCATCAGATCTAAGGCACCTCAATAAATTATTCATAGCCATGCTTCTCTACATCTTGCTCAAATGTGGGACTTCCTGGCATGCTTCCCCATTAATATCCATGGACATGCACACAACCTACAGAAAATCATGAACATTTGTACGTTAAATCCATAAGCAAATCCCTAGGCCTGCATTAATCACGGGAGTATACAGCGCCAGTTGTCTTACAAAGTATTCGTGGGGCAGCATGTTTTCTTTCCCTTATTCTCACTTTCACTCTCACTCTTGTTTTATGTCTAATCTACATTTTGATTCCCACCTTTTCTATTCTCTACTCTGCATATTTATTATAGCTCAGGATGGCTTCAGTGCAAGACACAGGAGCTGTCACTTGTACTAAATCCCCCTCCGCCTCAGTTTCAACCCCCTACATACTCTATTCTCTTCACAAACAGCTGCATCACAGCTGTCAGTGTGAATGGCAAAGATGTCCTTTACTGATAAGACTGTGCCTGTGGCACAGAGTTCCTTCGAACAGCTAATTAGCGGGAGGTAGGCCACAGCAAGGTTTGGTGCTGTCCATCAAATTTGCTGCCAATGTCGACACCATCAAGTGTCCTGTCATGTCTGGCTCCTCATTTGAGAAAATTGGCACACCCTCTTTTTGTGGCTAAGGAAAGATGGTAGAACACAGGTTTAAAAAAAAAATTGAGCAGAGTGGATGCTCATTCTCTACCACAATGTTCAGTGAATAAGGGAATTTCACACCTCCTACAGATGCATTCGTTATCTGAATGCTTTACAGCTTCTGGTTAGCTGTGAAAATCCCTATGCTGGTATCTCAGAGCTAAGAAGAAATTTACACTTATATATATTAATATCTTAATAAAAATATCAAAGGTAAGAATATTATAGTTGGTGAGACTTCATTTGTTTCAGTGATTTGTAATGACTGTAGGCTGTTCACTAAATTTCTTTCCCTGCCAAAATCATATCTCTAATAAGTAAATAATCCTTGCCAGAGTGTAGAATCTCTTGTGCTCTTTTCTAAACCAAAGTTTACTCTATGAAAGTTTACACTGAGCACTGTTAGGAACTCACAATTGTAATTAGATGAAACCAAATTCTAGCTAGAATGGTGAACGTTAGACTGCAGAAGCTTTTTCATAAAGCAAGAGGGGAAATAAAAAAAAGACAAATTGATAATTAGGTCACTGAAGACCACCGTGTCTAATTTCAACAAGTTTTACTCCACTGAACTCCAACTGTCACTGAGCTCAATTGCAGTATTTTAGCTACAGCCCTGGGCTTGGAGGTGGTTTGGGTATCTCAGAGGCACAATCCCATTGGATTTAAGAATAACCACTTTTCTGACTTTAAAGATGGTCACTGCATCCCTCTATGACTGACCAGCTCTGTCTGCAGCAGGAGAAGTAGGAGTGAAGCTGTGGCTCCTCCCTCACCACACCTCGGGCACAAAATAGCATTCACAGCAGCATTAGCCCTGCAGAGCTGCATTTCCTGAATGTTGGGCAAGATCCTTGCACTAGGTATGCAAAAGAGGAGAAGTTCCCTTGTGCCCTCTCTCTTGCACACTCATGCAGAGGTGAAGGAAAATATGTCCCACACAATTTAGATAGTACAAGGACCTTGGGGACCCGATCTAATGCCTATTGAAGTCAACAGAAAGATTCCCTATGGCTTCAACGGGTGTTGGTTAAGACGCCCCTCCCCCCCCCCCCATTATAATACATCATTTAGTGAAGTGTTTCTCAACCTTTTTGATACCAGAGACCAGCTTGCTACCTTCCTAAACTGTGTGAGGGAGATCTCAGGGACCAGCACCGATCCACGTACTGGTCATTGAGAAAAACTGATCCATTGCATTCCAAGCCAGATTGTCCCTTGCAGTCATTTTCCAGCCTAGGCTTTTTTTTTAAACTATGATAGATTTTTCTTATTTTCTTAAAATATATACGAGAAAGTGGAGACAGATCTCCAGTCTGACTTTAGTAGCCACAGGGCCCGGCTTCTGTGATGACAAGGCTGCTAATGAAATTCCATCTCTATTAGTAATTTTATTACTCCCTTTTCATTTTATACTTCCACTGTTACCTCAAGAAACAGAAAACTCCTTTAAGATAACTTTCCACTATTTTCACATGAATGATTTGTCAATCATAGTTTTAAGTTAGCTCCTTAAATGCCAATATGAAATATTATATAAAGAAACACATTTCTTAGCAAAGCCAAAATTGCTGGGTTAAGCATGATGAGATAAGTCAATAGTGATCAGAGAAAGGCATATTTTATATGCATATAGTACTGCAGTAGATATATGTAACAACTAAAATCTTTTAATTCCACAGAGATTCTAGGCAATCATTGTCAAAATCAACTCTGGCTAGCAAAGAATGTGTATGTATTACCCTGGTGAATACAATTTAAAAAAAGAAATTGTATCTAAGTTGTGCTTTTTTATTTATTCTGTGCTGCAATGTTTTTGGTACAATACATAATGACTTTCACCTTACTGATCCACTCTGCTGGCTATGTTAGTATTCCTGTATCCACTTTCTCTGTGTCCACACGTGAGGGTGTAGTTCAAATGTAAAAAAGAAAAAAAATAGCTACTTGAATAGAAGCAATTAAATTTGATGCTCTTTTTACTGAGAGATATTGGAATGTTATCATCATTCAGTTTCACAAAGGTGCAGGCAAGAACTTAATTTTCTCAAAGCCAGCAAAGTCTGCGTTATAAATCCAGGTGAAACACAGAATATTTTCTCATTCCATCAAAATGTTATTTCCAATTTTGATTTAGACCTTCTTAGTACTAGGTCTTCGGATATCTTAATCAGCCATCTGCTCCCATGAATTTCACACTTGGTCTATCTGCCAAATTTCCCAGGGTAAAATCTAAAATTCACACTTATTAAAACCCTTTCCACTAATCCCCCAAACTCTGAGAGTTTAGATTTCAATCTGACATTGATTTGGGGATTTCATTGCTACAAGGAAAGAAGTCTTATCACAGAAATTCATACACTGCACACCAGATCACTTTGTAAAACTACTTCAGGTCATGCTTCAAAGACAGTGACAGGGAACAGCTATTCATACTGAGATCCAGCCTCGTGTGACGTCTAATATCAGTGAGGCATCATAGCAGAGATTCCAGAATTTGGCAACAGTTGGTTGCTGTATTTGATTAAGTGTCTGATGGGTCTGGGGATGGGATTTACATGATGTGGGGATGGGAGGGCAACATGATTATGTTTTTCAACTTTTATTTCAAGGTGTATAACAGAAGTCTCTGGAATTAAAACCCTTTTCTATAACAAAGCTATACATTTAATTAGATGTGTTGCCAGGTTCTTCTTTCACTACTTACTACATCTACGCTGACAAAATTGAAAGCATGTCAACTGTTACTACTCTAAAATATTTTAACGATTCAAAACTACATCAACAGCATACAAACAACAGTTAATTATTTGTGTTTCTGTTAGAAATTGGATTCTATCAACAATATGGCTAAATGTTGAACAGCAAACATCTGTGCATTAAGGGACTAAACCAAAGTACACGCGCGCACACACACACACACAAATCACCCACCCATTAACTTCATTGGGCTTTGGATCAAGCCGAAATTGATGAGGAGCCAAACTCTGCTCAGTTACCCAACTGACCTTCCTGAAATCAACAAAGACAGAATTCGTTCTGGTGGGTTAAAAACACAGATAATCCATTACTTTAATACTCTAATCCATTTATTTATTGAATTCCTTCTTTCGATCAATGATTGGGTCGGCAGGGTATAGACACACAAAGACACACACTATTTCTACAATTGTGGGGACAATCTTGAGACATACGTGCATACAGTGTTCCAGCAATTGAAAAACCAGGAGGTGTAGGCTGTAGCCAGAGAGGATGATAAGAGAACTGAACAGTTCCAAGAGGAGAAGAGCAGGTGGAAGAGCAGGCGGAAGGACAAGTCCAAAGAGACAACATACAAAGCAGCCTGACACTCAAATCCTGTTTTCAAAATCAATGTGTTGTGAGGGACTGTCTGGAAAATTTCATGGAAAAAACAAGAGCCAAAATTCACAAAAACGCATCTCTCGCCCCACCACCCTATTTTCTAGCCAATTCTAGGACACACTCAAATTCTTTGTATTCCCAGATCTTTGGCGCATTACACTAATTTTCCACCTGCTGGCACAACCAACGGGGTTCTGAAAAAAGCATTACTCTGAAGGTGTACATTGACTTCTATTTTTTTTCAATTCATGTTGTGACGGGTTGGATCACAGAAACCCCCTTGGGAGCTGCCAGCTGATGTGCAAAGGCTATTTCTGTTTCTGTTCTCCCTGCCAGCTCGGTGGCTTCAGCTCCCTGTCTTGGTGAAGCCAGACACACCCGTCTGCTCCAGCACAGACTCAGGGTCTGAATAACCTGTCCCAAAGCTGCAGGTTTACCTGAAAACAGCTCACAGAAGTGTGCTTGCCCTTAGCACTCAGATGCCCAATTCCCAATGGGGTCTAAACCCAAATAAATCCGTTTTACCATGTATAAAGCTTATACAGGGTAAACTCATAAATTGTTCGCCCTCTATAACACTGATAGAGAGATATGCACAGCTGTTTGCTCCCCCAGGTATTAATACATACTCTGAGTTAATTAATAAGTAGAAAGTGATTTTATTAAATACAGAAAGTAGGATTTAAGTGATTCCAAGTAGTAACAGACAGAACAAAGTAAGTTACCCAGCAAAATAAAATAAAATGCGCAAATCTATGTCTAATCAAACTGAATACAGATAATCTCACCCTCAGAGATGCTTCAGTAAGTTTTTTCTCAGACTGGACACCTTCCAGGCCTGGGCACAATTCTTTCCCCTGGTACAGCTCTTGTTCCAGCTCAGGTGATAGCTAGGGGATTCTTCATGATGGCTCCTCTCCCTCTCTGTTCTCTTCCACCCCTTTATATATCTTTTGCATAAGGCGGGAATCCTTTGTCCCTCTGGGTTCCCCCACCCCTCACTGGAAAAGCACCAGGTTAAAGATGGATTCCAGTTCAGGTGACATGATCACATGTCACTGCAAGGCTTCATTACTCACTTGCCAGCACACACATATACAGGAAGACTCACAGGTAAATACAGCCATCTGCAGACAATGGCTCTGGTTAATGGGAGTCATCAAGATTCCAAACCACCATTAATGGCCCACACTTTGCATAATTACAATAGGCCCTCAGAGTTATATTTTATATTTCTAGTTTTAGATACAAGAATGGTACATTTATACAAATAGGATGATCACTCTCAGTAGATTATAAGCTTTGTGATACCTTTTGCATGAAGCATATTCCAGTTACATTATACTCACTTATCATGTTTTTATAAAACTATTCCAATTACATTATATTCACTTATCATGTTTTTACAAAATCATATAGACTGCACAACGTCACACATGTGATGTACTCAGTGATGTGGTCCATAGCTAAGAATACGTATCTAGATAAAAAGCATACCTCCAGATACCACAGAAGAATTTAAATCAGTTCTGGAGTTAACATGATTACTTCTGAGTACTTTTACTCAGTACTTGTGAACGTTCAGTACTTCTGAGAACTTTCAATTTCTCAATTTCCTCTGCTTGGTCAGCTTCTCGTCTCTGCTCCCCGTCCTGCAAACCTTTACACATGCATGCTTAACCTCACACATGAGTAACTGTTTGCAAGACTAGGTCCTATGTTTTTAATCTTTGTTTAATAACTGAGAATTGTGTCCACTTTTCCTTTCACAAGTAAGAGCCTAATCCAGCAATCTGTGATCAGAGGAATAATCCTCTCTCACACAAGTAATCTAATTGACGTCAGTGGAATTACTCCTGAGAGTAAAGTTTACTCATTCAATTACAGGTACTTACTTCTGACAGGGCTTCAAGAGTAGTTCCTTAAATCAAATCTGGTGATATAGCAAGAGTGATGATCACGTAATTTATCAGATAAGCGAGATCACATTTAAAGGGACAATGACAGCTCCAATTTATCTCAAAATTCAGTTTGTTAAATAAGTTTTTACAAAATGTAAGATCAATAGAAGTGTTTTCTAAAAAAAAAAAAAAACAGACAACACACCCCGTTGGAAACAATGCTTTTAAAACAATCAATCAATTTAACAAAAGCAAGCATTCAATCTAAATACCAGAGCACTGTGCTCATGTATAAGTACCAAACAGTAAAATTGATGAGAAAGTGATTATAAACAAAAGTGAAACTGTCCAGTCTGTAACAACTGGTACCTAGACACCACAATGGCTGGGCACACTAACAATGCACAGAGACAGCTATTCAGAAATATAATTAGTCTCTTTTCATTTTCCAAGCAAAGAGAACTGCAAAACTTAAACAAGCAGAACAAATTTTTTTAAAGTATTTTTTAATCAAACGCATTCAAGTGTTGTAAGTAAAATTAGTAAGGAAATGCATACTTTTAATCCTGACAAAGGCCCTTAAATTATTGCCCAACCCTATGTTATAAATACTTAAATTATATTACAGATCTGGCAGTCTCCTTTAGAAATCAGATTTTCAGTGTTCTCTGTACAAAGAGATGAATGTAAGCGGAGAGAAAACTTGTAACAATTCATCAGTTAAGATAACAGCTCTTCTGTACTTCTGTGAATGGCAAGGCAGGATTGAAGTTTGGCTGCCCCTTGTTTTTACTTCTGGGATATTACATTGTGTTCCCATGTTTGGGGTTTTTTTTAAAAAGTTTAAACAACAAATATTAGAACTGAATGTCTCAAATAAACATCTCTTATTTTGCTATACATTGCCCAGTAAGACAAACACTTACCAATGTGCAATTCTAATGTCACCCATTTCTATTGTTAGTTTCATGCCATGCAGTTGTAAGACATTACAAGAATTCATTTACATTCTGTGGGCAGTGGAATACCGAGATTTTGATTTTCATATTGTCAAGGCTGAATCCCCACTCTATCACTCCGAGTGCAGAAAGTGGCAGCCTGCAAGGATTCTAAAAAATAATACTTGCTACTCCAGGCTTGTATTAAACTCCCAAGGTTACAGCTTCTCTCTAACCTTGGCTTGGTAAACGCTGCCACCACCCAAATGCAAAAAAAAAAACCCTTGGACCCAGGAAGGAACACTTGGGAATTTTTCCCTGTGGTTTACCCTCAAGCCCTTTCACACCCCTCCAGGGAAGAGCTGAGAAAGAAAATAAAGGACATTAGCTGTGGCTACCAGCTAATCAAACAGCATATGCACAAACCTCTTAGGATACCAAAAATCCAATCCTGTTCTTAAAAAAGGTTAATTTTATTAAAAACAAAAAGGGGAAAAAAATACCTCTGGAACTTAGCCTTTTTGCTAGATCTTAAAATAAACCATTACAAAAATTAAGCACCCAAAATAGCTTTCTTGGGGGTTCATCTTAAAGGTTACAAGTAAACAAAAGCATCTGGGGTTAGCACAGAGGAGATCCACAAGCCACAATAAGAAATACACCTGATAGCGTCTAACTAAACATTCCCTATCCAAATTATTTCTTCTAGGTATGGAAGATACTTTTTTCATACCTGATTCAAATCCTACACAGCATTCCTACTTATAGTATTGCTACTCCATGTCCCTGCAGCCCAGAGAACAACAGACAAAGAGAAAGTTTCTTTCTCCATTTTAAAAAGTTTTAGCCTTCCCATTGGCTCTTTTGGTCAGGTGCCCACTCCTTTTCTTTTACCTGTGGGCTTGTTAACCATTTACAGGTAAAGCAAGCAGAGAACAGCTACCAAGAGGGATTTTACAGCTAACTGGGTGTCCATCAAAGGGAGCTATCCCCCACTTTATTTATCACAATATTATTTTAGCTTTCTACTCTCAGTTTTCAGGGGCAAAAAACATCTGAAATTTTTGTACCACTGATATTGCCATCTATTTCTGCCTGCAAAAGAAAAAAAGGAAGTTAATGCACTGAAGTAGAAGGTAAGGTCCATTTCTTTGCTGAACATCCAAACTCACAACTGAGTTGAGTGAGCAAACAAAGCAAATAAATTAAACACACACAACATTTCTATTCCCTCCTCCCCGTTTACTTTAAAATGGTATAATAAAGTCTGCAAAGCTCATCCTTTCCTCTGGGGCATTTTGGGCGTGACATCATCCTATCCTTGACTGACTTCAACAGGCTTTGGAGATAAATCAGATTTATGGGATAGGGAGGTGGCTGAATTGTTGATGACTATTGTTAATTATTAGCTTTTTATGTTGTTGTCCCACACAGTCTATTAATTTCACGGAGTGCATTGAATTCACCAAGTATTTTTGGCTTGAAATGGTAAATCTGCCAGAGCTTAAAGATGGTTCTTTAATTAATCAAAATAAATAAGTAGAGAAATAAAATTGCTGTGTTGTTCATGATGGGCTTCTAAGACTCCACAAAAATAGTCTCCTTTATCTGATCTGTGGTACATGTACCTACAAAGACATAGGGGAGGTAGAAAGAGGTGCCTACCAAATCCATGCATTTCTTCCTTCCCAGCTTGCTCACTCAGAAATTTATTTACCTCACCGTAATGAAGGAGGGGCAAACTAATTTATACTAGCTATGCTTTTCTGCAGGGGGTTGATACTTTGTTCAGGAAAAAAAATGTTAAATTATGCTAAATTCAATTGACATTCCACTTGTTTATTTCGAAAGGTGGTGACTTGAAGAAAGATAAGTAGGGAGGCTCTATTTTGAATATTTATTTCTTTTAATACCAGCCATTTGGGAAAATCTGGTCCTTTTGACATAGAAGTCTGTTTATTCTTCATAAGTATTTTTATTAGTCCCAGCAGTGTCTTATGTGTACAGAATGACAGTTTGACTGAACCAGCATGATTCACACTTACCCTCTTGCCTGCATGCATGAACCGACCTGCACACAGGTATCCACGTACGCACTTGGGCATCTACTCACTCATATTTATACGCACACACTCATTCAGCCACGCATATGTAGTCATCCACTCACAGACTTAAAAGAGATTCTAGATCACCTTGCTTCCCCCTCTCCTTCTAAGAAATCAGCAGAGGTGTTTGAACCATTCTGTTCCCTCTTCCCCCCTGCCCCCGTCCTAAAAAAATAGTAGTGTTTAAGCTGCCCTACCCTCATTACATCACCTATCTTCTTAAAAGAGCAGCAGCCATTGTTCTGATCTCCACCCTCCCCTCCCCCACAACTGTCTGAGACAGGGAAGCAGTTGCCCATAATCCTCCACTCACCCATAGTCTTTGAGAGAACTAATGTAGATCCAGCCAGCATTGTGTGTAGCCACCCAAGTACAGGGTTAGGGAACCCCAGCTGCAAGGATAAACCATGTCCTGGTGCAGATTATACAACAGCTCCTCTAGATGGGTGAACCCAGTCAAAGTCAGGGAACTTACTCCAACTCTTCAGTTTGGTTGTGGAATTTTAGCAAGGGGTTGCTGAGGGCTCCCCTCTTATAGTACATCACCATTGTGTCTGTTTTCTGACAAGCTGTAGGATGGAACTCTTGTATTATTTTACAAAATGCTAATCTCAAACCCCAAAAAATCATTAACCTGGAAAAAAAGTGGTAAATATGATTCAATACGGTACATAGAATGCTGTAGTTTACGTGTGTGTGTGTGTATAGTACACACATATATGCACACACAGGACATTTAAAAGCAAGGTTATCTATTTACAAGAACTATTACTAAGTATGGAAATGCAGAGTTAAATTTACCCGAACAACTTTAATTGGCCTCTTGTTTCCATGCAGCAATTATTCCAGATGCATAAAATTCTTCCTTTAAAACCAAACTACCTTAGAAGTTCTGCCAGGCTTCCTGATAGCTGGAGAAATCCTAAACACCAGTGGCCAGATTTTGTCACCGTCACTCAGAGTGCATATGATCTTATTCTGTGAGTAGTTCCATTCATTTCAATAGGAAATAAATGGCGCAATGATATCAGAATGTTGCTTCACATGAATAAAATTGAGTTGACAAAGGTCTCTAGTTTTTCTTGGATTCAAGGGCAATTCTTAAATCAGATCTGCTGATAAATTATCACGATTAGCAGATTCCTAGTTTATCAGATGATAATTGAGATTGAGGCTGTCTAGGTTAAGAGAACATCAGTACTTTGAACTCATTCTCAGAGTAGTTTTTTGTGTGTGTTTGTTTAGGTGCATATCTTAGAGCACATTTGTAACTTCGAGCAATGAAAAGAAGAGAAGGAATTTATTTTTTGGGTGTTCAGTTTTTATATGAGCAGTATATATAAATGAATAACATGTATAAAAGGTCACGAGAAAAGCAGAGTATGTAAAAAGGCAACATAATGAAGCAATGATAACATAACAGAAAGCATTCCAAGTGATCAAGGAGAAAGTGATCAGTACAAACATGCCATCTCCTTAGAAATATACCTCAGAATGTCTTTCTCCCGTCTTTAGCATGTGTGAAACTATTGCACAGGGATTCCAAAGTAGTGGGAAAAATACTGTCACCCTTACTAAGTTGTGTTACACTGCATTACATTACAAAATGATCATGACAAGCTAGTCAACTAGATATAGCACAAGGTGATTATCACACTGATGAGCTGTATTTCAGGAAAAATAAGATGTAATATGCTCCAAACAAGGCAAGTCTATGCAAATGGCTGCAGATATGTGAAACTTAAGCATAAATACAAAGACAAAATCCTGTAATATTGTATAATGAAGTCATAATGTCTCCTTTGCTAAATCGACTATGAGAACCAGATTGTGGATCATAAAAGTCAGGTTGTACTAGATAGTGTAGTGACAGGGACAGTAATAAGAAATGTCTGCTTCCACCGTTAGTTACCCAGTAAACGACACCCCTTTATGTTGGATGAGAATACGGTCACACAATTCCATGCTTTTAAATCATCCAGACTAGATCACTGTATTCACTATATCTGGGGTTAAATGTAAAGGTTCTCCAGTAATGTTAAAAATGTAGCTGACCAGTTCTTTTGTGAGAAACTCCCTAAGAATACATAACGCCACTGCTTCACACTCTCCATTGGTTCCCAGTTCAGTACTGGTGTCAAATGAAGGCCTGGGTCTTAATCTGCAAGGCTATTAACATTTATGAGCCATTTACATCAAATACTGCTTCAAATTCTGTAACAGTCCCAGACGGCTACTAGCCACTACCTTCAATGGGAGATTATCTTGCACAATCACCACTGAGTTGAGCCCCTAGTTTCAGCTTTCTCCCAAGCAAACTGAATTCCTGTAACACCGCTATAAACATCTATTTCCTAATATTGCATGTCGTCTTTCTTATCTTTTTGCAAGGTAATTTTTTTCCACCTTGTGAGAGAAGACAGATTTAATTCTACAAGTGAATATGTCTGCTTCTTATAACTGCTTATTTTCTTGAAGAGTATTTACATTCTCTGAAATATTTGTTAAATTGTAATAATGTAGCTTGAAATTCATATTAAATGTATTTTAATTGCCATGAAATAGTGCTTATAACTTGTCAGATCCAACACAGGGTTCTTCCCCGCCGCTATTCACCCCCCACCCCCCCAAAACAAAAACAAAAAAAACCCACATAGAAATGTACGGCTGGAAGGAACCTCAAGAAGTCATCGAGTCCAGCCCCGGTGTTGTGGCAGGACCAAGTAAACCTAGACCATCCCTGACAGGTGTTTATCCAATTTGTTTTTAAAAACTTCTAATGATGGGGAAACCAAAACCTCTCTTAGAAGCCTATTCCAGAGCTTAACTACCCTTATAGTTAGAAAGTTTAACTTTTCTTTTCTCATCGGTCAGATTTTCCAAACGTTTTATCATTTTTGTTGCTCTCCTCTGGTCTCTCTCTAATTTGCCCACATCTTTCCTAAATTGTGGTGCCCAGAATTGGACACAGTACTCCAACTGGGACCTCACTAATGCCAAGTAGAGCGGAACAATTGCTTCCTGTGTCTTACATACAACAATCTTGTTAATACACCCCAGAATCATGTTAGTCTTTTTTTGCAGCTGCATCACATTGATGATTCATATTCAGTTTGTGGTCCACTATAGCCTGCAGAACCTTTTCAGCAATACCACCACCTAGCCAATTATTCTCCATTTTGTAGTTGTGCATTTGATTTTTCCTTCCTAAGTGGAATACTTTGCACTTGTCTTTATTGAATTTCATCTTGCTGAATTCAGACCAATTCTCCAATTTGTCACTGTCATTTTGAATTTTAAACCTGTCCTCCAAAGTGCTTGCAACCCCTCCCAGCTTGGTGTCATCTGCAAATTTTATAAGCCTACTCTCTACTCCATTATCTATGTCATTAATGAAAATATTGACTACCACTGGACTCAGGACTGAACCCTGTGGGACCCCACTAGATACGCTCTCCTAATTTGACTGCAAACCATTGATAACTACTCTTTGAGTATGGTCTTTCAACCAGTTGTGCACTCACCTTATAGTAATTTCATCTAGACCACATTTCCCTAGTTTGCTTATGAGAATGTCATGTGGAACTGTGTCAAAAGCCTTACTAAAATCAAGGTATATCACATCTACTGATTCCCCATTATTCACTAGGTCAGTAATCTTATCAAAGAAGGAAATTAAATTTGTATGGCATGATTTGTTCTTGACAAATCCATGCTGACTATTCCTAATAACCCTTTTACCCTCCGGGTGCTTACAATGATGCATGACATTTAGCATATATTGTATTTGGCATTTTGATGTTTGCAAGTGATGGACTTTTTTTCTTTTATGATCTTTTGCTCTTATTAATGCAATATCCTCTCACAAATCCTGCTCATCTTAGTCACAGGATTAGCACTCAGATAAGTCAATGGGACTTACTTTTGTGAGTAAAGTGAAGAGGACTTGGCTCCCTACTGTCCTTTTTAGAGTCAGAGCCTTGAAACTGATTAAGCAGTCACCATCTGCTTTTCTTACAAGGAAACATTATTGGATCTGAAGACATCACAAATATATATAGATCTACATTTTGCGGTGTTTTTCAAGATCTTGTGGTCCACATGACAGATTAGTAACAAAAAGTGCACCTAATATGTAGGATGATTTCTGTAAATCAAGTTCAATTATACAGACTATATCACTACAACATTAATTGCTCAGCACTAGAGGTGGATACTGCAAAAAAAAAAAAAATGGCCAACATTTGTTCAAATACAATCCATCATCATCTAATCAAAGAAAAATAACAGAATATCCGATAGGTAGCTAGTCACACCACAAATAATGAATGATGAATAGTTAAATATATAGTCAAAATAAATATATAATGAACCATCCATAAACAGTATAAATCTTCACATTCTGAACTAACAAATTCTTAACGGTCAAAGCATTTTTGCAGATAATTTGAGAACTAAATGGCGAAATTAGTTGAATAATTAGCTGCAAATAGTTCAAGTAACTTTATCGATTAGACATCACTTTGGGATCACTTATCTATCACTTGTTTCCCCAGAAGTCTCCTTTCAATTCATGGAGTATTTGCTTTTCATTTTAATATGTAGCTACTATTTTTAATGATTGCCTAAAGTTCTTCGCAACACTATATTCAGTATGCCAGGGACAATCTGCACTGGCTACATAGCATTACCTCATCTCACTAGAATTCTAAAACAGCTATATGTTCTCTATGGAGATTTTTGCACGTAATTTCCTGTAAATTACAGAAGCTGGTAATACTTCTAGTCATGAAACAGAGAGATACTGAATTATTTTTGGACTATTGAAAATATATTCTGCATCAGTAACAAATAGTAGCTTCTTTTGTTAAAGCAGCTTTTTAAATACTATTTCCATGCTGGAATCCAATAGTAGTTTGTGCTATTATTCACTTACTCCTCCTACCCTTCCTAACAAAATCAGCCTTGTTTGCAAAAGATCAGTAGAGTCATTATAAAATGTGTTTGCTATAATTAAGGAGGCAGGAGTCTTATTTTCATGCAGCAGGCTGCATTAAAATCCCAACCAACATCAGGACTGATTTAGCACTACTTCAGCTTTACCACTTATTCAGTGCTGTAGACATCCAGTGCTGAAGCTCCTTTTATTTTATTTCTTTAGCAAGTCTTTCGCTCTCCTAAAAAATGTTTCTGTAGCACTTCCTGACTCCATCTAGAAGCTAGAGTGAACCCTTTTGTCACTATCTGTCAAATGTCCTGTCTTCTGAGATCCAAGTTCTGAAGGAGGTGGAGTGAACTGTCTATGCCATTCTTCCCTCACCCTCACTTGTTAAGGAGGGAAGGAAGAGCTTTAAAATGAAGAGAGAAAAAAAAGGCTATCACACAACCTTGTTTGGTAAAGTTCTCAAAGCAAAAATTAAGTGCAGATTTTCTACCAAATTAAATAAGAGAAAAATAACAATTTAAATACTGTTTCTGTAGTGCGGGCGATTCTGCCCGCCATTACACTCAATGTAATTTTGACTATACGCGGTTTACGCTTTACGTGCTGACCGCGGAACGTAACCCCAGCGTAAGATGAGACAGATCTGTACTCCACACTGCCATCAAAGATGAACTTATTCACATGAATAAAGTGACTCATATTTAAGTGCTTGTAGGAGCAAGGCCTTAGACAACAACTGCTTTCAGTCAGGGATTGTCCTTCTTTGCTTGTGCAGCCTCTGAAATATTGTGGTGTTACCAGAAACAAATATCAATGATAAACAAGCTGAGAACTTACTTGTTTATTCTGAAGGGCACAGACCATTTTTCACTATGGCTGATGTATGCTTGGTCAAGTTTGGTTCATGTTAAATTTGCTTGGAACACATCCAAACCAATTTGATTAAGCATGCAATTACTGAGACAAAGACTATACCAGATACCACAACAGACTGAACAGAACAACAGGGGAAAAAACAGCATAAATTACCTTAAATCACAGCACATATTTTAGTGTAATAACTGTTTGAAGAGAAAGGTTTGCAACATAGTGATTTCTTTTTAGCATCATATATTATCACAGTGTTTGGTAACTGCAGAACACTTAAGGATCTGTCACATATAGTGGGGTTTAACATGTCGGTCATTTTGAAGTGCATTGTGCCACAAGTTGGCACAGAAACGATAAGCACAAAAGAGGTCATATATTTCTTAGTAGAATTTCCCATGATTGACAGTGGGACTGCATAGAAACTACACAATATGGCCCCTGGAATATTATTTGTTTTCCTCCGAATATTTACCAATCATTACTGATTCAAAGGAACTGTTAAAAAAATAACATTTCCATGATTTTGAAATGTTTATAATTTAATAAAAAAGACTGAAAGAAGTGAAAGAATGTATCTGGCATGCATCTAGGATACAATCCTGCCCTGTTTATCTTTCTTATTTCCCCTTCAATATATAAAATACATGGATGGAACTATTTACCCATAACTGGGAAATGGCAGGTGAGCACCAGAGCATATGCACACACTGGAGGTCCTGCACACTGCACCTCTGGGGCCCATGCTGCTGTGAGATTCCCTCACACATTTAGCCTGAAACTACAAGGTGTGGTCAGTTCCCAGCTGGTGCCACGAGGAGGCATTCCAAGAGTCTTGACCCTGCAGAAGCTATGTGCCAGCAAGTAGGACTTCTATACTTTGCCTTTCTTTCGCCAAGACTAGCTGGCAACTGGGTATGAAGTGAGAAGCGGAATGCAACACACAGCACTAGATGCATCACACAGTCCAGTGCCAAAGCACCACCATCATAGCTAGGGCCCTACCAAATTCATTGTCCATTTTGGTCAATTCCACAGTCATAAAAGTTTAAAAATCATAAATGTCATGATTTCAGCTATTTAAAACGGAAATTTCATTGGGTTGTAATTGTAGGGTCCTGACCCAAAAGGAGTTGTGTGTGGGGGTCACAAGGTTGGGGTTTTTTTGCGGGGGGAGGGGTTGCAGTATTGCTACCCTTACTTCTGCGCTGCTGCTGGCGGTGGTGCGGCCTTCAGAGCTGGGCAGCTGGAGAGCGGTGGCTGCTGGCTGGGAGCCCATCTCTGAAGGTAGAGCCGCTGCCAGCAGCAGCGCAGAAGTAAGTAAGGATGGCATGATATGGTATTTCCACCCTTACTTCTGCACTGCTGCCTGTAGGGCTGGGCCCTCAGTCAGCAGCCGCCACTCTTTGGCCACCCAACTCTGAAGGCAGCAGCACAGAAGTAAGGGTGGCATGGTATGTTATTGCCACCCTTACCTCTGCGCTGCTTCTGCTGGGGCGCTTTCAGAGCTGGGCGTCAAGCCAACAGCCGCCACTCTCCGGCCACCCAGCTCTGAAGGCAGTGCAGAAGTAAAGGTGGCAATACCGCAACCCCCCTAAAATAACCTTGCGTCCAGATCCCCAGTTTGACAAACACTGGTCTTCCCCCGTGAAATCTGTATAGTATAGAGTAAAAGCACACAAAAGACCAGATTTCACAGGTAGAGACCCGATTTCATGGTCTGGGACGAGTTTTTCATGGCTGTGAATTTTGTAGGGCCCTAATCATAGCTATGGGTAAACAGTCCCAACCATGGACTAAATGATGAAGGTGGCTATCCCTTTGTATGAAGAAATACAACTTCTCAAAGTAACAAGTTAGAACAGGGGTGGGCAAACTTTTTGGCTCGACGGACACATTGGGGTTGCAAAACTGTGCGAAGGGCCAGGTAGGGAAGTCTGTGCCTCCCCAAACAGCCTGGCCCCTGCCCCCTATCCGACACCTCCCACTTCCCGCCCCCTGACTGCCCCCCTCAGGACCCCCGACCCATCCAACCCCCCTTCTCCTTGTCCCCTAACCACCCCCTCCCGGGACCCCCCCACCCCTAACTGCCCCCGGGACCCCACCCCCTATCCAACCCCCCTGCTCCTAGTCCCCTGACTGCTCGGACCCCTATCCACACCCCCGCCCCTTGACAGGCGCCCTGGGACCCCACGCCTATCCAAGCCTCCTGTTCCCGGTCCCCTGACCCCTATCCACACCCCCACCCCCTGACAGGCCCCCCAGGACCCCACGCCTATCTAACCCCCCCGTCCCCTGACCCCTATCCACCCCCCCCCCCGAACAAGCCCCCCCAGGACTCCCACACTTATCCAACACCCCCGTCCCCTGACTGCCCCCCAGAACCTCCGTCCCATCCAACCGCCCCCTGCTCCCTGTCCCCTGACTGCCCCCGATACCCCCGCCCCCTTACCATGCCGCTCAGAGCAGCATGTCTGGCAGCCGCGCAGCCCGTCCAGAGCCAGACACTCTGCCGTGCTGCTCGGCAGGAGCGCGCAACCCCTCCGCCCACAGAGCTGCCCGCATGGCGCCATGGCTGCGGGGGAGGAGGGAGAGCAGGGGAGGGGCCGGGGGCTAGCCTCCCCGGCCGGGAGCTCAAGGGCCAGGCAGGACGGTCCTGCGGGCCAGACATGGCCTGCGGGCCGTAGTTTGCCCACCTCTGAGGTAGAACCTAGCTAGGGGTTAAATAGCTGTGTCCCCACCAGTCGCCCTGCTTGTTGCAGCTTTCTGTACCAGTTGGGCATTTGTCTGGTCAGGGTGAGAGATTGGGATTGGCCAATGCACCAGCACCTCCCACTTAAACCCATTCAGTGTCCAGGCCGGCCATTTGTCTCACACCAATTCCTGCAGTGATGGGGGAGTGGCAATGGGGGCAGATAGAGGATGCTACTGGGAGCCTCCAGTGACAAATCTGCATGCATGGTGGCGTGGGCATGATGGATGCTCATCATAGCCACTGCATTCTGTCCGTGTGTCAGGGCAGGGACAGCACTGCTCTCCCCAATCTGAGGTAAGGGGATAAAAGGATTTCAAACAATGCCTGCTCCATTTCCTGACCCAGTAGCTTACCACAGCTGGGTTATCATCCTTGCAGATTTTAACACCCGGGTCGTTTGTAATCAGACAGCCTGGAAATCATGGCATTGGCAGCGAAAACTCCAACAGTACTCTTTACCACCTGCACTGCCAATGGATTAATCATTACCAATATTGTATTCCAGCAAGTGAACAAATTTAAAACAATCTGGATTTATCCTCATTCCCGCCACTGGCATTTGATAGACTTTTTCACATTGTGCCAGAGTGATCTGCAAGATGTCAGACTGACCAGTGTGACGAGAGGTACTGACTGTTGGTCTGACCATAGCCTGGTGCAGACCAAAACACAGCTAGTTATCTGTTCCAAGAAGTTTCGGCAGCAAGCCAAAACCATAAAGAAACGTAAGGTCCAAAAGCTCAAGCTCTTAGATAAACACAAAGAACTGCAGCAAACATTTTCGGCGGCTTTTCCGTCATCATGTTCTATAATGGATGTTGAGGCTGAGTGGAGACGGCTTTGCAATATAACCCTCAGTTCTGCCAGTGACGTGCTAGGCTTTAGCACAAGGAAACATCAAGATTGGTTCAACAAAAATGACTCAGATAATGCACGTACTTGATTCGCTGCATGGGGCACATAAAACATTGTTATCTGACAAGACTTCGACCACTAAGAAAGCCATGTATCACAGCTTTAAGCAATCTGCCCAGTCTAAGCTGCATAAAATGAAAAATGATTGGTGGAAAGATACAGCAGAAAATATCAAACAGGCTGCAGACCAGAAAGACCTTAAACATTTTTACCATCAATTGAAATGTTTTTGGTCCCATTTCTCTTGGTAGCATTCCTATCCATAGTGCAGATGGCAATATACTACAACCAGCCAAGAAAGCCATCGTCAATCGCTGGGCTGAACAGCTCAACAGTCTATTCAAACTGCTGCTGTCAGGATCCCAACAAGGGCAGTCAGGGCCAAGGGACAGAGCAGGTGCAAACCTCAGTCTGGGAGTAGCAGAGAAGTTCATAGTCAGGTCCAAGCTAGAGTCGATACGAGGGTCAGAGTCTGAGTCAGTTTCAGAGTCTGAGACAGGGGGCAAAGCCCAAATCAAGCTGAGATCAAGCCAGGAATTCAAGAGCAAGGGGCAGGAATGGTCATGGCAGCTACAAAAGATCCATGCTGTTGCCTGGGCACTTCCCGGAATGACCCTTGGGCTTATGTAGGACAGGGTGCCAATCAGTAGCCATGTGGCTGCTGTCTGTCAAAGGCTTGAGGCAGAACTTCCTATTATCTGTGTCCACAGCGAGTCATAGGAAATGGAACACAAATTGTTTACAGCTGCTGCTGGGTGGAAACCTGGAGACACCAGCTGCCTGGTAGCTCAGTAGACCTGGGTTCTAGACCCATGGGACCTTAAAGCTGCTATAGATAGTCTATTACAGTTCCCAACACACAAAGAACTAACTAAATTGTTAAGTATTATTGAGACAGAAGCTGCTATCAAACACTTGTTTCAAGGAAAGACACCTGCCTTAGATGGAATTCTGCCAGAAGTCTATAAGGACAGTGGTTATCATGTCTCAAATGTTCATGCAGCAATGCATGCCATCTAAGATCAAGAGACCATGCTTCAAAGATGCCTTAGTTGTCCATATATACAAACACAAAGATGACTGAGCAGTCTGAGACAACTTGCTTTTTTCCACTGATGGGAAGAGTTTGGCGCATTCTTGCTCAATAGACTCTCCACCATTACTGATCAAATAATTTCAGAGTCAGAATGGCTTTTGTGCAGGATGCAGAAGAGCAGATACTATTTTTGCTGATCCCCAAATACAGGAAAAGTGCCAGGAACAAAACCATGACCTCTATGTGGTGTTTGTAGACCTGAGGAAGGCCTTTGACGCTGTTAGTTGCAAGGATCTTTGGTGAATCTTGCACATAGTTGGGTGTCCATATAAATTCATCATGAAAGCATGCTGGCTAAAGTGCTGGAAAATGGTGCTTCTTCAGAGCCTCTCTGTCATGAATGACATTAAGCAGGGCTCTGGGCTTGCACCTATGCTATTTACCATTCTCTTTGGTGGTATGCTGCTAGGTTCTTTCAAACACTCCAACTAGGGTTTGGGTGTTTGAGGCCTGTTTTCTGAACTGCTAGTTACTCACAAGTAGGGTGACCAGATGTCCCGATTTTATAGGGATCGTCCCTATATTTGGGGCTTTGTCTTATATAGGCGCCTAATACCCCCTATCCCCAGTCCCAATTTTTCACATTTGCTGTCTGGGCACCCTACCCACAAGTCCAAACTGAAGATAATGGGACTTGCAGATTTTCTGTACCGATGGTCTCCCAAAAACCATCACAGATTTGTGTACAGCCATGGAACGAGGGTGCATTTTTGTGGTATTGGTGTTTATGTAGACAATATTGAGATTCATATCCTAGAAGCATGCTTAATACTACATTAAAATGGGGGTTTTGTTCAAGGAAAGTTAAAACAGGAGGAGAGACCTGCCCAGAGATGTTATGGATGTATCAATAGAAGCTACTGTGACAGTTTCCTCCCAACCCTCCCTTCCATCCAGAGTTCAATATTAGCCATACTGTCTGAAAACCAAAACTGTTATGTTTTGTAGTGCTCTACTGTGCACATGCTCTGGAGGGGAAATGGTAAGGAAAGATTTCTGATTTTTTCCAGCTTCAAAGGGGTTATTAAAAATTAAAAAAAAAGAGAAAACAATTGTGAAAAAATGCAACTTCAAAGGATTTCAACAGCTTAATATAATAGTTCTCAAACTCTTTTTCCCCTTCCCCCATATTCTGGATCACTTTTTAAGGTGAACCACTACCACTCTCAATCCCAATTTCACACCTTACTTGGAGTGAGATGAACACGATCATATTAGAACTGCATTAAGTTGAAAATACACTCACTTTAATGCTATGAGTGAGTCAGGAATCAGGGCCTGCAGCAAAGTCGGTCTCCAGGCAAACTAATATGCACAACTGGCCAGTAGTAGGCTGCCTGATCGGTTGTCTACTCTTCTTGGTTTGAAGAGTGAGCAGATTGGCTCAGCAGCAGTAGAAGTTCAGTGGCTACTCAAAGCATTTGCACATGGCTGTAACAGCTCCTTTGCCTGATTGTTCCCAGCCCCGCTCGCACCTTGTTCCAGTCTCGCTCCTGCCTTGGCCCCAGCCTTGGCCGTTCCTTGCCTAACATCCAGAGAGCTGAGTTCTGAGCCTCAGCTCTGATTCCTGACCCCTGACTTCAGCTCTTACCCATGGCTCTGGCCTCTGACCCCGGTTCTGACCTCACGCTCTGACTCCAGGCTCCTGACTCCAGCTCTGACCACTAGGAGTGACTCCTTCTGACCATTAGACCTGACTCCCATTCAAACCAGTAGGCACTACACTCATGTGCCAGTCACATGACAGGAAAGGTTGCTTGATTATAATTCTCAATATTGTATCTGAGCTCTTTATTTACTCTCTTTCTCTGATTCTAGGACTATATATTTATTAATATTGACTCTTCGGTTGTTTCTTGTAGTCTCCGAGCCCTAAATATAATAATAAGCTCAAGGAGTAAAATCTATTTAGCTTAACAAAGAGAAGGTTAAGGGGTGACTTAATTACAGTTTATAAGTACCTACATGGGGAACAAATATTTAATAATAGGCTCATCAATTGAGTAGAGAAAGGCATAACACAATCCAATGGCTGGAAGCTAAAGCTAGACAAATTCATAATGAAATAAGGTGTAATTTTTTTCAGAGTGGCAGTAATTAACCATTGGAACAATTTACCAAGGGTCGAACTGGATTCTCCATCACTAACAACTTTCAAATCAAGGTTGGATTTTTCAAAAAAGATTTATTCTAGGAATTATTTTGGGGAAGCTCTCTGGTCTGTGTTACACAGGAGGTCAGTCTAGATGATCACAGAATCTCTTCAGATTGCTTTGCACCTGATTTCAGTCCACTTGTGTGATTGCTAACCCTCCAACTTGTTGTCAGCAGAGAATCTCATCCCGGTTGGATTTTCAAAGAAATACCAGCAATCATTCATACAGGTGCAGACAGGGCTTTGTTTAGGGAGTTTCCTAGTCCAAAAAAACTACTGGAAATCCTGAATGGGCTGCAAGTACAACAAATGTCACTCATGATGACTGATGGATGCTTCACTCCTGTGACAGAGGATGCTTTAAATGCAAACCACAGCTTGAAAACCTCAGTCTAACATATCAGAAAGCAGGAAAATTCAGGATTATAAAGATTACTTCCCCGCATTACCAGGGCTGGATTAATGCAGGGGCTTTAGGGGCTGCAGCCCAGGGCCTCGGGCTAAGAGGGGCCTGCAGGCTCGCCGGCCAGATGCAGCCCGCTGCTTTTTTTCAATCCGGCCCGCGGCAAGTCTCCATGCGGCAAGTTTCCTGAGCTTCCCTGCCCCCCCAGGGGCATTCAGGGAATCTCTGTGTGCTGCCCCCAGCCCCAGCGCCGGCTCTGCAGCTCCCATTGGCTGGGTACCACAGCCAATGGGAGCTGCGGGGGCAGCACCTGCGTGCACGGGCAGCGTACACCGCGCAGAGCGGCCTGGCCCCTCTGCCTAGGGACCGGACATGCCGGCCACCTCAGGGAGCAGATCAGTGCTGAGCCAGGGCAGGCAGGAATCCTGCCTTAGCCCTGCTGCGCCACCGACCAGGAGCCTCCCGAGGTAAATGCCTACCGGCCGGAGCCTCCACCTCCTCCTGCATCCCAACCCCCTACCCCAGCCCAGAGCCTCCTCCTGAACCCAAACTCCTACTCAGAGCCCGCACCCCAAACCTCCTGCTGCACTCCAACCCCTTATCCCATCCCTGGCCCTGCCCCAGAGCCCACCCCCTCAGCTGTAGCTGTGCCCCCTCCCGCACCCCAATCCCGTGCCACAGCCCTGAGCCCACTCCCACACTCCAAACCCTAGGGGTCCCACAAAATCTAATAGCCCCAGCCCCACAGGAGAGTTAATCCAGCCCTGTCCATCACATCTAGTTCACTGAATATGCTCTGAAAAAAATATGCACCCACTCTAAGTAGAGATCCAGCAAAGTGCTGAGCTCATCAATCCCCGTTAACTTCAAAGAGAGTGGATGGTGTCACCACCTTGCAGCCTTTAACTAATAGGAAACAAAAGTTGGCTTTAAGGGAGCAGCGTTTCATAACGTTCCTTATTTGGTTATGGTCTGTCACATCCTGAACACTTATGGTTAAAGTATGACAGAAAAAAGTGTTTTCACGGGGCACACCTCAAAACAGTGAACAAATTATTGCTTCTATTCTATTAAGTTAACTTGCTTTTTTAAAAAAATCATAATAATAATGGTAATATAAATGAGGCCAGTGTATATATTTGAATGGTATACAGATTGCGCCAAAGAAACACAAAGTCAAAGAACTAAAGTCAAGGTCAAAACAAAGGAGGGGGAAAGTTTAGGCCTATGGCTAGTTCTAAAATCAGCCCTACTGACAGCTGTTACACAAAAGTCTCATCACAAATATACACACAATATTGGATTTTTTCTCTCAGTTCGATGAGAACAGAGGCAGATTTTCAGCACAGGTACTGGTTATGACAAGGGCTAGTCAATTTCTCCAACTCCAAAAGGCTGATGTTCAATCAGGATTAGGAGATAAAGAGATTACATGTAGTTTTTTTTATTTTATTTTGTTTTAATTCCCTTTGTGTTTTGTACTCAGGATACTCAGTACTGCAGTCCCTTTGACATAGGTTGAAGATATTGCTTAAAAATATCCAAGGAAATGTTGCTAGTAAAAGTATGTTTGTTTTCAAAATTCTTCCTTTAACAGGTGAATAAAAAAAAGAAAAAGACTTCCTTAAATTATATACAATTGGTGCTAGAATTAGCCCTGATTCAAAGAGATGTGTGTGTATTACTTATGTCATCACACTTGTTATAAGAAAAATAATGACTTCAGTTATTGCTGCAAGTAATCTAGCAAAGGTTTGCAAGAAACATATTAAAAAGTGTACCATTACAATGGAATTCTTGGTAATTTAATTAAGAATTGAACAACAGTACCCGGTGTGAAACTTACACAGCAGGGTCTCTCTAAATGTGCTGTAATATACAAGCTAGACTAGACTTGCTAGAATTCAACAAAAGCACTAAGTATGCCATGGAAACCTTGCAAAGTAGGGGGTGTATGGGCAAAATGGGAAACAAAGCCTTGCTCTTAGAAGAACCAATCGTTTGTTTCTGAAGTCCAACTGCAAAGACCATTCACATTCAATTACTGTCCACCATTCCATCTTAATATATCCATGCCAGATGCAATTTCAAGTCATTACTCACAAAGCAGAAGCAATGCAAAACCCCTTTGGTTTGGGCCACAAATGTTAGCTGTTCTGCACACATAACAGTGACCAAGTTTAAATGGTTCGTGCTGTTATATTTGATTTTTATTCACCAGTTCTGACCTAGTTGCTATGGGTATGCATTTAAATAAAATGTATATCGAAGTGTACTTTCTATTTCTTTGTTTGCATCTCCCTTTTACTCCCCCATGCATACACACTATTATTTCCTTGCCAAAAATCCATTTCATAGAAAGGGAAAATGTACTGAAAGGTTTTAAATTAAAAAAGAAGAACACATTGGATTGGCTCTACGAATCTGTATTACAGGCCACTGTGATTTCTTGACTGCACCTTAACATTATGTTTTAAATAAACCAATGCAGGAAATATAGGCATTTGTAACTTCACATCCAGCTGAATTCAAATGCCATTTTGGACCAAAGTCTGCCTAAGGAATAATACATCAGATATGTTCATTAACCGATAAAGGAATTCATTCAGCATGTTGCTAAGTAGACTGCCTCTACTAAAGAATTCAAGTGTTATAAATACAGCTCATATCTGACTCTTACTTGGCAATTTTGAGCTCTTTTCTATACTCTGGAGGATTAACCCCTTTTATATCTTGAGGGGGAATTAAACCTGCTCTGTACTTCAACAGATGTACTTTCGAACCAGCTGAATTACCACAGAATAATTCTGGTATCTGGTAAAAAGAACTGACTGAACATCTACTGGTATGTGGAATTATAGTGCTTACTCCCTGTCTTCAGGTTTTATCTTTACTTTCTGTCCCCAAATGGTTGTGCAGTTTTGATGAGAGAGAGTTTATAAAACAGCTGTTATGATCCACCCCAGAAGCATCTGCATTTCAGCAGATAGGGTGGCAGGTGAAGAGAGGATAATTAGTCAGACAGATAAATAGATAGGGCCAAATTCTTCCACAGCTATAATAGCTATATAATCCCACTGAAGTTTACGGGCTTATACAGCTATAACATAAGGTATAATTTATCAGTATATTTTAAAAAGTGACCCAGGAGTCCTTTAAGATGAAAAACACTCACTGAATAAAATATAACCAAATGGTTATAAGGACATGGTCACTTTGGATTTCATGCATTCAGAACAGTTTCTTTAATTCTGGGAACTGAATAATGAAAGGGATAAGAATAGAGCAATAGACGGAATTTCGAACTCTGTGCAATAATGTAATACCAATGTATAATTTTAAAAAAAACCACATAAAAGATCATTTTCATTTTCAATTTGTAAGGCAATTGCTTGAGAGAACCTAGTGAGAAACTAATCCACCCAACATTCTGACATCTCAGAAGCCGTAAAAGATCCCAATGCTGAGATATGGCCCCTAGAGGACACAAATATAAATCTTTCTCAAAGACAGGAAAGAGAGAATACTAACACTGACATTGAGTTGATATTCTTTTTGCCTCAGCAGAAAATGCATCCTTACTTCCCATGTTCAGTAACTTCTATTACAACCTGAATGTTTGCTAATGCACTTCTAAAGGAAGAATCAAATTGGTCTGGTAGGGTTGAAATACATGTTTTTCTGCTGATAGGTCAAGAAAAGATACCCTCTGTGATGAGTTCAACTGTGTCAATTAACAATCCATTATCACCAAAAAGATACAACAGAATAAATGATTGGTCCCAAAATTAAAGATGTTAACCAAGATTTTCAATTCCTACCTTATGATTTTCACAAAGTGCTGAACATCCACCCTCTTAAAATCAGGCACCTTTAACGAGTCTCAAGTTGGGCATCCAAAAAACCAACCAAGCAAACAAACCAACCATGGGGCACCTGAAGTAAATAGTCATTTTAATGAAAATTTTGGGCATTGAATCTTTGTTTGCATCAAGATTTCCCTTTGGTTCAGCTTGTATATCCTAGAAATCTAAAGAATTAGGAAAGTTACCTGTTAGGTACTCCTTCCACTGTGAGTAAATATAGTCAATAACTGAAGACAGTTACTACTAACACAGATCTCCCACCGAACTGAATGAGAGTTTTGTGTGAGTAAGGAATGCAGAATCAAGTCCTTGGGCTTTATTCGCCTCTTTTTTGAAGATAAAGTGTAATTGTAACTGAGATTTTTTAAAAGGCCAAAAACAGGCTCCTGCAGCAGTTCTTTGACTGTAGAGTTTCTTATTCATGCTCTTAAAAATCATATGAATGCTAGTGTATATTCAAAGGTAGACTGAAACCTTACTTCAATTTTACCTATCATCGTGACCTCCCACATGACGCCTGCTCAGTTCTCTTTTTAAAGAGCAGACATGGTTGAACTGTGCCTTTGATGCTTCCACCAGTATTTTATTCTAGCAACAGAGAATTTCTATGGTTTCAGGGCCTACTTTGAGAGTCCTTTTATAGTCAAGAGCTCAATAATTCCCATGTTTAGGCTGCAAGAGAAACAAACTACAGTGATCTTTGAGGCAAGATCCTTATCTTGATTCAGACACTGTCTAACTTTAGCAAAGAACTCAGATTAAAGTATGATGCTTAGATAGTCTTTCCATCTAATTCCCTATAAAAGCTTGGTATCTCTTAAGAAGCAGATCCTACGTACATGTGGGCCACCTTTCTTTTCAAACTCACTAAAAACTGATCTTCTTATAAGCTTGGATAGGAATCTCTGAAGGAAAGAGATACTTTCTGAGGAAGCAGCTATGGACTAAGTGAAAAATAGGTGAAAAATTCACACAGGTGAAAAATTCTTCCCTTTTAAATCCTTTTTTTTTTTTTTGTTTCTAGGCACAAAACATGTACTACATCTGCACAACTTCTTTAGCTTTATTCTTTAAATCTCATATAGCAGGGGAGGACAAACTATGGCCCGCAGGATGCATCTGGCCCATCAGACCTTTTAATCCGGCCCTTGAGCTCCCGCCGGGAAGCGGGGTCGGGGGCTTGCCCTGCTCCATGCATGCCGTGGCTCCGTGCGGCTCCCGGAAGCAGCGGCATTCCCGCCTCCAGCTCCTGCGCGTAGAGGTAGCTAGGGGGCAGCTGCCCCTGCCCCAGGCGCCGGCTCTGCAGCTCCCATTGGCCGGAAACTGCGCCCAAAGGGAGCTGCAGGGGCAGCACCTGCGGACGGGGCACCATGCAGAGCCACCTGGCCGGCACCATGCGTCTACATAGGAGCCAAAGGGGGGACTTGCCGCTGCTTCCGGGAGCTGCGGGGACGGTGCCTGCGGACGGGGCAGCATGCAGAGCCGCCTGGCCGCACCTCTGTGTAGGAGCTGGAGCGGGGACATACCGCTGCTTCCGGGATCTGCTTGAGGTAAGTGCCGCACGGAGCCTGCACCCCTCACCTCCTCCCAAAACCCAACCCCCTACCCCAGCCCTGATCCCCCTCCCACCCTCCGAACTCCTCAGTCCCAGCTCGGAGCACCCTCCCGCACTCCAAACCCCTCATCTCCAGCCCCACCCAGAGCTCGCACCCCAGCCCGGAACCCCCTCCCACATTCCAAACCCCTTAGCCCCAGCCCGATCTCCCTCCCCCGCACCTCCTGCCCCAGCCCACAGCCCTCTCCTTCACCCTGAACCCCTCATTTCTGTCCTTATCCTGGAACCCACACCCTCACTCCAGAGCCTGTACCCCCTCCCACACACCCCCACCCCCAATTTTGTGAGCATTCATGGCCTGACATACAATTTCCATACCCAGATATGGCCCTCAGGCCAAAAAGTTTGCCCACCCATATAGCCATAGCAGTTAGTTCATTCTCAGAGGGGAGTTCATTACCCTCTATTCGTCCTAGCAACTGGCCTTTGCTATGGTCAAAGAAGTGGAGAAATGTAACATTGGAATCTATTACAAATTAACATAATGCCACCATCTCCCTCTGAAATATATAAACTGAACTAGGATGAAAGACAAGTGAGACATCAAGGTAAATGTGTGGCACAGAACCCCATGAAAGAGAAGGAGCTGTCTATGGAACTGGTACCTTCAACTGCACCTAAAGCATTCTTTAACAAACAACATGAGAATTTATTAAGTCTTCCTCTCCTCCCCCAACCCCTGTGCATGAACACACACACTTTTCCAGGAGGGCGACCCCAAAACAACACAGCTTTCATCATGCACACACTCATGATGATTGACTATTAAAGATATATACAGCATCTCAGCACCATTATGCAGTACTGCAGTGAGGTGAATCTGTGAGATGTGACCCCCCTCCTGCTTCTAGTCTGATGTCTAGTCTGATTGTGACACCTCTGAAAATTCATCAAAAGGTTCAAAAATGTGTTATGTATTGCGATATGAAGTGCACTAGAAACCTCATCATGTTGCTCTAATTAATCTCAGTTGTGCTCAGATACTACAATGATGATGGCCTAAACAAAATGTGTGAATAGGTACATACACACACACACACACACACAGAGAACACCACTTTTCCACGAAAGATTACATTTCTTCAATTTCCTCCTATTATCTAAGCAGTCTGTAGAAAATGGAAGTGGCTAAAATTTCAGTCTCCCAATATTCTGGAAACATTCTTTTTTAATTTTATAAATCTTTTCTGAAACCTGATAGTTAATTAGTCATTTGATTATCATAATCAAACACTAATCATTGCAGTCTTGATGAAAATTTAGTGATTATCCCAAGAGGGCTGCAGTCCAGTAAATGTGTTGACAGGCTATTTGTTATTATGATGGTGATGCATCATGATGCAGTGTAGAAGAAAACAAAAGACAAGTACTGGAAAATACTGTGCATGATAAACATATATAAGAGAGAATCTAAATGATCCCTGCATAAAATCCTGTGATCCTTCCTCAAACAAAATTCTTAATGACATCAGTGGGAGTTTTGTCTGTTTGAGGGCTACAGGATTTATCTCCTAGTGCATGAAAATGAGATAAGAAAGAGATAAGCATTATCCAATGGTAATCAGGGTTTGGTTTCAGTGTCTCTTTCACAAATACCACATAGCTAATTGAGCAAGTTAAGGAGCAGTAGTTTTATTGTTTATAAGTGTGATCAAAATATAGCATGAAGCAAAATATATTGAAGTAAGATATCTATCTTTCTTCCTCACCATCTCCTTTATAAACCACAGATGTCTGCAAAAGTAATTTATTATTTGTTATTAATTTAAACATTTATACTGTCACATCGTAGCAACCTCCTTTCTGAGAAGTGTTTAGTAACAACAGATCCTTTCCTGTGAGCATTAGAGCAGAATTTGTGCCAGCAGAGCCACTTTTCCCAAAGAGGTTATGGTTCTGTCAACCCCTGGAGATGGTTCCCTCTTACCCATTCTTTCAGAGATGGAATTGGAGATATGCAAATGCAGTTCCCAGAAACATTAGCCATTATAGTACCAAATGATCCAGGAAACCCAAAGAGAACAACTCAGTAGATTGCTTCCTTTGCAGCTCTATCAAATCACTTTCCAAGCAAACCTGAGCTCGCAGAATTAGGACAAAGGACTTCAAGATGTCACTTCCACAATGACTTCTTAGAAGTGTATTTATGTGCCCCCTCCTCCCCCCCCCAGCCGTAGTTTCTGAGCACTTCATAGTGTTTAATGTATTTAATACTCAACACCCCATGAGGTAAGAAAGTGTTATTATCCCCATTTTACAGCTGGCAAACTGAGACACAGAGAGACTAAGAGCCAGGTTTTTAAAGGTATTTAGGCTCCTAAAGATGCCATTAGGTGCCTAGCTTTTTGACTCAGCCAAGGATACAACAGGAACTCTATGGGAAAATAGAGAATTGAACCTAGGTCTTCAGAGTCCCAGGCCAGCATTGTGACTATTGGACTACACTCCTGTATGCTTTTCTCTCATGTTATATACCATTAATATTTATCTGATAATCCACAGCTCTTTTAGTGGGCCACCGCTTCCCGCAGCTCCCATTGGCCAGGAATGGCAAACCGTGGCCACTGGGAGCTGCGAGCGGCCGTACTTGTGGACACTCAGGTAAACAAAGCATCTCACGGCCCACCAGGCAAGCCGTGCAAGCCTGAGCAAGCCGTGAACCATGTTTGGGAACCCCTGCCCTAGAATAACCTTATGCTTCATATGTCATTTGCAGAGTTGTAGCTGTGTTGGTCACAAAATATTAGAGAGGTTAGATAAGTGAGGCAACAGCTTTTATTGGAAAAACTGCTGTTGGTGAAAGAGTCAAGATTTTGAGCTATGCAGATCTCTTCTTCAGGTCTGGCCTTTTGTGCTTTATAAGTTATCATTGGTCACTGACAATTCAAGTATATGCCTAACATAAATATAGGTACTATATTTTCTAGAGGGCAAAATATTTGAGAACTAAACTTAGTTTGCATTCTGTTCTATGATAACTATTTTGAAGAAGCTTGGCTTGCAACTTCAGTTCAGGTCACTTGGGTACTGTGACCTTTTTAACATTCGGTAGTTGGTAGGAATGAGACCTTGTGTCCTTTAAACTGCACAGATTAGAGATGTAGAAGCAAGATGAATATTAACAAAATGGGATTCCAGAGAAATGTTTCAGGTTCCAGATAAATTATGGAAAGGAGTGAACATGCAAGGTAGAATATGAAAGTCAATAAATCTATATAAAGAAAAGCAACAAATGTATAGTTGTCATTAATCCCCAGCCCTAATGTCAAGGCAGTCTGAAAAGATCTTAGCGGGAGCATTAATTCCCTTGAAATTTAGACAACGTTTACAGTGTATTTTGCATGTATCTAAACAAGTATTGAGTGATGAATTTCACTGTCTAACAGAGGTGGTTTACCTCAGCAAATAACTTCTCACATTAATAAACATACCTACAGGTGACCGTCTATAAATAAAATCTGTTCTTTCTATCAAAAATTAAAACATATAACAGAATTTGACAATCCATAATTTCCCCACCCCCACACGATAATATTTATAAAAGAAAAAAGGTACAAGTGCCAACTCCACTCTCTATATAACATACAATTATGAGATCATATGCACTGCTACAGCAGGAGGCTATTCTGATACAACACTCTAGTTTCCAAATTGGGCTTTTATAAAAAAAAACCAACTACTTCCCAATAGAAAACAATTTTAGGAACTGAAAAACCGCTCCCTCCCAAAATCCACCAAGAAACCCACGATAATCCCAGGAAAGGGGTATTTTGTTTTACAAAACAGACTAACCTTATTTTAAACCTTGATACAGAAGTCCAGGATTGTGAGTGCTAAGATAATATAATGGGTATTAGTACAGTTGGAAGTCAAGGGACTCTAGCTTGATAGCAGAGATATTGTTATAATGAAGTCTTATCATAAGGCTCAAATGCAGCATTCATCAGTTTAAAAAAAACAAACAAAAAACAGGATGACTTCAATACCTAGGTTTTGAACATAATCCTGATGATTTGTTGGGAGGGCAGACACTTGAATAAGGAAAAAGCAACGAAGAGTCCTGTGGCACCTTATAGACTAACAAATGTATTGGAGCATAAGCTTTCGTGGGTGAATACCCATTTCGTCAGATGCATGCGTCTGATGAAGTGGGTATTCACCCACGAAAGCTTATGCTCCAATACATTTGTTAGTCTATAAGGTGCCACAGGACTCTTCGTTGCTTTTTACAGATCCAGACTAACACAGCTACCCCTCTGATACTTGAATAAGGAAGCAATTTCAGGTGATAGCTCTTGTGATTTGAACACAAACTAAAGATGGATACCACAAAGCTGCTTTGTACAAGCCCTACCNTGTAAAATTCATTTGCCTTACCTAAGTAAGTTTACTTCTAGTAGTTTGTTCCACAAATAAGCACCCCTTGATCAAGAATGCTTTATCTCATCTCTTACGCACTTTGTTCTGGATATTGTTAGCTGCATTGTTCCAAAGGAGCATGACTTTCTTAATAACACAAGGAACCAAATTTTGTCTGTCTGCGAGTCAAGTGATATGGTTCTGTATATAGACATATATTTAAATAACCAGTATGCAAAATAATTATATATTTGAAAGTGAAGGAAAATACCTCTGAAAATATATTAAATGCAGAGACAAATCTGAGTTAGAATACTTAAGAGCCAATCTAGTGATATGATCTTATTGGCATAACAAAATACTTAGTGGACAAGTTTTTGTAATCTGTTATCCAGCTCCATTAATCTCTTGGTGTCAGGTTCAACAAATTTCTTTTTAATTGTGCTCATAATATTTTTAGTGTATTCATTTTGCACTTATAAAGGGGTATATATACCTGTCTGTATTGACTGAAATCAATAGGACTAATTTTGTGCTTACAGCTATGTGCAGACATTTACTTTTGGCAATGGAATCTGCCTATGCAAAGCTGATTCTTTTTTATACATACCACTATGTAAAGGGCTGTTTAATATTTCCCATTAACGTCCAGGTAGGGCTTGTACAAAGCAGCTTTGTGGTATCCATCTTTAGTTTGTGTTCAAATCACAAGAGCTATCACCTGAAATTGCTTCCTTATTCAAGTATCAGAGGGGTAGCCGTGTTAGTCTGGATCTGTAAAAAGCAACGAAGAGTCCTGTGGCACCTTATAGACTAACAAATGTATTGGAGCATAAGCTTTCGTGGGTGAATACCCATTTCGTCAGATGCATGCGTCTGATGAAGTGGGTATTCACCCACGAAAGCTTATGCTCCAATACATTTGTTAGTCTATAAGGTGCCACAGGACTCTTCGTTGCTTTTTACAGATCCAGACTAACACAGCTACCCCTCTGATACTTGAATAAGGAAGCAATTTCAGGTGATAGCTCTTGTGATTTGAACACAAACTAAAGATGGATACCACAAAGCTGCTTTGTACAAGCCCTACCTGGACGTTAATGGGAAATATTAAACAGCCCTTTACATAGTGGTATGTATAAAAAAGAATCAGCTTTGCATAGGCAGATTCCATTGCCAAAAGTAAATGTCTGCACATAGCTGTAAGCACAAAATTAGTCCTATTGATTTCAGTCAATACAGACAGGTATATATACCCCTTTATAAGTGCAAAATGAATACACTAAAAATATTATGAGCACAATTAAAAAGAAATTTGTTGAACCTGACACCAAGAGATTAATGGAGCTGGATAACAGATTACAAAAACTTGTCCACTAAGTATTTTGTTATGCCAATAAGATCATATCACTAGATTGGCTCTTAAGTATTCTAACTCAGATTTGTCTCTGCATTTAATATATTTTCAGAGGTATTTTCCTTCACTTTCAAATATATAATTATTTTGCATACTGGTTATTTAAATATATGTCTATATACAGAACCATATCACTTGACTCGCAGACAGACAAAATTTGGTTCCTTGTGTTATTAAGAAAGTCATGCTCCTTTGGAACAATGCAGCTAACAATATCCAGAACAAAGTGCGTAAGAGATGAGATAAAGCATTCTTGATCAAGGGGTGCTTATTTGTGGAACAAACTACTAGAAGTAAACTTACTTAGGTAAGGCAAATGAATTTTACTGCCCGCTGCAAGTCTCTCCCATTTGTTTAAGCCTTCCTACCAAATCCTAGCTGTTAGAACAAAAAACAAACAGACAAATGAAGACATTCCTAGACTTTGGGAAGGCTGTAGAACAGAATCCTCTACACATTCACAGTTTGCAGAACAAATTTAGTTTCCAGTCCTTACATGTTACAGTATTGGATACAATAGTAAAAGAACATTAGCAGACACATTAGATAAAGGTTACTGACCACAGTAAATTTATGGGCAGAGTTCTGTGGAATATTCACAGCAAAACTAAACTATTTGAAAAACATGTTAAATTGTGGATATTGGTAGAAACCAATTTCATCCCAGGGCTTCTGAAAAGTTAATTAAGATTAAAAAAAAATCCCATTTAAGGAGTCCAAACCATTGACTGGGCCAATTTAGATCATTGTGGCTAAATCATGTGAGATATACATATGGTTTCATTGTGAAGTCAAATGAAAATCAGTAGTTTCAACTTTCAAGAAGGATTTTTGTAATTATGTATTTATTTACTTATTTATACTCAGTGAATTCTATGGAATGCAAATTAATGTAGATTCACGAAATAAAATGTTTGTAGAAGTCCTTGCAAAGGGAAACACAGCTTGGTCTTTTCTTTTCCTTTTTAATTTACTGCCGCTGTAATACATTCTAATGTCTGTTTCTTTCCCACAGCCATATCATTTGAACCCACTACAGAACTCAGAAGCCCAGTCTCCTATTCATCACTTTCTCTCTAAAATATGTGATTAACTTTTTGTATTCTGTATGCTCCATATGAACTTCTTGGCCTCTGGTTCTAGTCCATCCAGAGATCTCATGTGGATGTTACAACAAACACTAGCAACTCTCAATTCAGATCTTGTCACTGTCTCATATGAGCTGCATTCTCACTCCACGTATGGTCTTCGTAGCCCTATGCTGTGCTCTTGCTCCAGTATAATTATAGTTTCCTTCAGGTAAGGTAACCAAAACTAGAATGTATGGCCATACTGAGTCCTGGTGTAAGTAAATGCAAACATTTTAAAGTTAAGGGACTTGACCCAATCACATTCTTTTTGAATTTGGCCCTACAATTAACATATGTTTAGTCAGTACATTATAATGTGATAGCAGAATCTACAGTCTCATAGTGTCCACAGACTATTAATATGTGTCCCTTAATACAATACTTGACCATATTAAACTTATTTACTACTATTGCACATTTGAGTGATATTTTAATTTTTGGCTCTATCATTATGCATATAGGGTGACCAGATGAGAGGAAGAAAATATCGGGACACATGGGTGGGGGAGGGGGGTCACTGGCGGAGGGGGAAAAAAATGGAGTACCGCGAAATATCGGGACAAATTGCGTCCCGACCAAACAAACGCCTAGATATCGGGACAGTCCCGATTTTATCGGGACGCCTGGTCACCCAATGCATAGATCCTTCTACTTTACCACTTGAACCCATTCCCATTAAACTATACTTGCCTTGGATCTTATTTCTGTCCAGGTTCATCATTTTAAACCTAAACATATTAGGGGATCAATCTAGGGTTGCCAGGTGTCTGGTTTTCGACTAGAACGCCCGGTCGGCTCCAGTCGGTACCGCCGACCAGGCCATTAAAAGTCCAGTTGGTGGCACAGCGGGGACCCGGGGTGCTCCCGGTAATCCACCTCCATGAGAAGATTAACGCTTGGTGCGCCTCAGCTGAAACACCCCGGCGTCAGTGTGAATGAGGTGTTGCATTACTGCGCTCTGATCAGCCTCCAGAAAGTTCCATAATCCCCTTAAGTCAAGTGGCTACTCTTGTCATTGTTTTGGAATCGCTGCAGGAATGTGGATATGCCCTTTCAAAGCTTCGTTTCTGACAGCCGACATGCTTATCTGCTCGGAGACAAAGCAAGCCATTACTGTGGAATGCTGTGTGTGAGGGGGGGGAGGGGGGTCTGAACTTACAAGACAGCATGCTGACATGCTCTCAGCCCCCCAAAAACCCACTCTCTCTACCCCCAAATACACGCAACACACTCCCTGTCACACTCCACCCCCCCCATTTGAAAGCACGTTGCAGCCACTTGCATGCTGGGATAGCTACTACAATGCACTGCTCTCTGTGGCCGTTGCAAGAGCTGCTAATGTGGCCATGCCAGTGCACTTGCAGCTGTCAGCGTGGACAGACTGAAGCGCTTTCATAGAAAGATCCTTCATCTCTGGACTGTTTGGACTCTTACAGGGAAGTGTCCCAGATGCAAAGCACAGATCCCCAGAGACAATCTGGGTACCCTGAAAAGACTTTTGGGAATTTATTACATCACTTTGACCATTTGATTGTGACTCACCTATACATACATTTTACTGGCTTTAACCTTTCAATAACGCTCATTTCCTTTTCATAGCTAATAAACCTTTTAAATAATTTACTATAGAACTGGCTACCAGCGTTGCCTTTAGTGTAAGATCTAGAGTACCAATTGATCTGGGGTAAGTGACTGGTCTCTTGGGACCATAAACAACCTAAATGTGATGTGATTTGTGACCTTTTATCACAAACTCCAATTTGTTTGGGTGGCAAGATAGACTGGAGTATCTGTGACTCTATGGTAAGACTGGTATAGTGATCCAGGAGTTCACATTTGTTACTGGCTTGGTGAAATCTAATTATAGAACATACCACCAGTTTGGGGTATCTGCCCAGTTTTCTGACAGTCTGCCCTGAGATACACTCTCATGATCATGAGCCACTCCAGACAGTATGACACCCTTCTTAACATGGAGTGCATTACAAGCAAATAGGAAGAGGTGCAGTAAAAAAAAGTCCTTTAGAACCTAAGAACAGCCATATTCAGTCAGCCCAGTGGTTTACCTAGCCCAGTATCCTGTCTTCTGACAGTGGCCCATGCCTCAGAGGGAATGAACAGAACAGGGCAATTATTGAGCAATCCATCCTCTGCCATCCAGTTCCAGCTTCTTGCAGCCAGAGGCTTAGGGACACCCAGAGCATAGGATAAGCAGATCCTCAAGAAATTTCATGCACCCAAAATCACTGTGGTTTCTGGCTTGATCAAGTTTGTTGGTAGATAAACACTGCCACTGCCTCATGCTTGAAAAGTTTTGAATGTAATTGTCTGTCAATGATATGATTTATAACGCAATCTGCTGCTACTTCTTCTGCTGCAGATAACTCTAATTTGCCTCTACTGTATTAGAAATGATGAACTTGACAATCACTTTCAATTTTCCCATTTGACTTTAATTCTGGTTCATGTGGCCAGTAACAGTAAATTTCCATTGTTCTCCCCCCAAAATAATAAAGGGACAGGAGCGTGCTATATGTAGCAGTTAGCTATTGCTAAAAGACTCATTTATTGCACAATGAAGCTTTGGTCTAGTAAAATGTTTGGAAGAAAGTGGAGTGAGGAGTGATAAAGTTTTATGTTAGATTTTTGACTTGATCAAATACAGTAACACCTAGAGACCAGCTGAGATCAGGGACGCATTATGCTGTAAGAGACAGACAGACAAAGGGTATGGGAGGTTACAATATACAATCAGAGTGGGGAGAGCAGAGATTGGCTTTTGGTTTTGCTTCTATTAATTTTTATATTTGGGATTTGTTAGGAAGATTAGGTACGCAGAAACAGAAAGGAAGAGGAAACACTGAAAGGAGCATACTGTACATAACAAGAGTTTAGTAATACTATTCCAGGAAAAGCAAGTCACCATTTGAGATGTCTTTTCAATTTACAGCTCCAATACCTTGCTATGAATGGAAAAAATATTCTGGTATTCTTGTGAGGAAATCCATAGAACTGGCTCAGCCTTAAAATGACAAATTCTAGTCTATTAAAATCATTTATGACCTTGGGTAACTTGATTTCAGCTCTCTGTGCTTCATTCTCTCCATCTGTAAAATGGGAATAACAATACCTCCCTGTAAAAAGCACTTTGAGATCTATGGATGAAAATTATGATGTAATAAAGAACATTTCTTTCTTTACCATATTTGCTCCTTGTTTGTAGAGTCACATCTGTTTACTGTATTGATAAAGAAAAATTTGACAATTGTTAGCAACAAGAGCCAATACAATTATCGGATGGAAGACTGAGCTAGCTTCTATTCTGCCTCATCCATCATCAACAGAATTGTCATATAAGTTTCAATACCAGAGTTTTTTATTGTGTGGATAGGGTGTGTGAGTCAGTTTTCAAATCACAGCTTCAGTTGCACAGCTAGCAGTTAGAAAAAATCATCTTTTGACTCATAAGCTGAGCAAATTTGATAGGGAAGCTGTTGAGAGAGAATAAATATGGAACCCCACACTGTCATCTTCACGCAGTCACTTTTCTGACTATAACTGCTTTTTAAGAATGATGTGATTTAAAATGTCATGCTTTGGGCGTACAAGCAATAATCCCATTATCACTCATCCACAATGAACTGTAACACTTTAGATATTAATTTAGTCTCTGTGTAATATAGTGGAGCTATCTGAAGGCAGACTAGCTAGAAGACCAATCCTAAATACACCAAAGATTTTGGGAATATTTCCCTTACATTTTCTCTGAACTTGATCAAACATCCAAGCTGATTATCTTTCATAGTTGGGTATATTCAACATCAAAATTAGCACAATCCACTGAGTATACACTGCAGACAAAATAGAAATGAATTTTAGCTATTTTAATAACCTCTATCTATGGAGCCTGCAACGAAGGCTATGTCTACACTACAAGCGAAGAGTGTAATTCCGCTGCTCATGTACACCGACTTGCACTAGCTCAGAGACACTAGCACTAGTATATATAATACCATAGACACAATAACATGGCAAGCAGCAGCAGAGGCCCGTCACAGCTGTGCAAAGTACAAACCCACCTGAAACCAGTGGGTACATATGCAGCACAATTTAGCTGGGTCTGCTGTTACCTGTGCTACCCGTGCTACTGCGGCTACACTGCTATTTATGCTCATTCTAGTTCAATGAGAACTAGAGCAAGCAGGTATACATGAGCAGGGGCTTCACACCTGTAGGTCAGAGTGTAGATGTAGCCGACTTGAGAGGAATTAATATTAAATCTGCTTGCTTGCAAGTTAATCATCATAAAGGCAAGGCACGAGAAAATATCTGGTTGATAGTTTAACTGTTGCATGAATTTATGGGGGGGAATAACTAGATTTTCATCATTTAGTTTAAGCCATCTACACACTTACAAAATAGGACACATATTTCAGTTGCACACCACAAACACATATTGTAGGCCAAAAAGTCTTGCCAATGATAGAAAAGCAAATCATCATGCATGCTTGATCAATTTAGAAAAAAAAATTAAGCGACAGTGGTAAGCTTCCAATCTCTTCAGCAACGTCAACTTGGTTGTGTCATGTATATATTGTTACACTTTAGAAAATAATTTGGATAGTTTTACTTTTAATAGCCAGACACTTATAAAAGAAGAGACTTCAATGGGTGACCCACCTGCAACGCCCTATTTGAATCTCAGATCTGTAGAACAGCAAGGATTGAGGGCAGGGGACATTAAATTACATGACGTGAGATAGGAAGATAACTTAATGAGATTTAATTTCCAAGAGGTAGCTTTCCTTTCATCTTAAATAAATCAGATGGAATTTTAACTCTAATCTTCAAATAGCTTTTAATAGACTGTCACCTACTTTTGCTTTTTGCTTATATTGATTGATATTTATGGGCATAGACTTAGAGGAGTGATCTGTCACTGTGTCCTATGAGGGACAGTATGGATTTCAGTTCCCTTCACCTGTCAAAGCGTGTGCTCTGAGCATTCACATATGAGGTTTCCTTGGTTTGGAAACTCAGTGGTCAACTTCTATTAAGGTCAGATCCAACATCCACTGACATCAATTGCAAGACTTCAGTAGACTTCAATGAGTGCTTAGTGACTGACCAGAAGTGAGTGAGACCTTTAAAGGAAGCCCTGGAGCTCCAAACACCTGGGTCTATACTTTGCCTTTATGAAGCCAAGAGCTCCTTGGGTGTAAAAGAGTGTACTTGTAGTCCAAGTAGCTTGCTTTTGCACATACCATTCCTAATCTTCAACTACCGTTCAAATCCTCCTAAAGCAGCAATAAAAGCATACAGCAATTTTACTGAGGACTTCAGCATAAAAATTCAGTGTTATACCACTGCAAAAACTGGGCGTGATGATGCATATTTCCTTAGTATGCATTCAACATCCTAAATATGCTTTTAGAGGACACCCTTACTCACATCAAGTGGTTTGGAGGGTCATAAAACAAATGGGGGAGGGGGGGAAACCTACTAAACCATATACTGGATACTGCTGACATTTTCACTTGGTATCTCATTTCCTCCTCCTCGATATCATGTTTGTAAGGGTAGGTTGTTTGGGGGTATTTTTTTCTGCCTCATCTGCCAATGCCTATTCAAAATAATCCTTGTTCTACAATGGTTCCCATTGGAAGAAGTAAGCTGGCAATGATACAAACATCCCAAAAATACCAACAGCGGAGACATCTCTTTTCAAACACATTGGAAGAGCAGAAAGCTGAGAACTACAAAAACTATTTTTCCACATGCAGTTGCCAGTATGGCACCTGAAGTTAACAACAAAAGACATGAAATCCCCTGTGCATTTAAGTGATAATATTTAAATGGCAGGCTGAAAATTTGTTGAAAAATGAAATGCCGCGTATGTAAGCTGAGCACAAGGTTTCATTTTAAAGTTAGCCACTGGGGTTTGCATGCTGTAACAATTTTAGCCATAGATGCAAACTTGCAGCCTTATATACTGCAAAAAGCAGGTAGATTTTAGGAGGTTTATATATCCTTGTGTGGATGCTTGGAGATTTAAGTGTTTGACTTCCTCTATAATGCTAATGAGACTTGTGCACATAAATTCCCATGCAGAGGAAACTTGTTTTTTATAAGAGACGCCCCCTCAGGGCTTTGTATCTCTGCTCATTGCTGCTCTGTCAAAAACATTTTTTTTTAAATGTTCCCGTGTGCAGCCACTGCTGACTGTGGCAAGTGCTAGCATGCACCTGAGTCCTGTATTGTGTATACAGTTAAAAAAAACCAACAAGTTAGCATCGGAGGCTCATATGAATGTGTAAATGATCCGATGGCAAAGGCAAAACTTTTTACGGTTTACTATGCAGCACCGTTAATGCAGCAGCAATGTCTAGTAGAACAGTTCAGCTTTCCTAAAGAGCTGCTTTCACACATCACTGAGTGAAATAAAATCTTAACTGTCTAACAGTGTTCAGATACAAACAGGCATCTCCCTACCAGATGAAAACTGAGTTTCAACTGCCATCCTGGAAGTGAAGGACTCTAGAGAGTAGCCCATTGTGCACTCATATGACTTGTTAGTCACAGGCATCTTTAATGGTTCTCTTAACCTGTTCCCTCAGATGGTTTAGTCTCCTGATTCAAATTATTTCAATACATGTTTTGCTGTTGCCTTTTTCAGTCCCTTCCTAGTGGCACTGACATATATGATGTCCTATTGCAAAAAGAGTTCTAATTTATGATCTCCTGGAAACCCATCATTTTCTTCTTTAGAGGTCAAATTTTCTTGGGAAATTTGTACCCTTTATTTCTGGCATCAATGGTGTTTTCCTCAAAAAAGATTATGCATCATTAATGGAAGGATCACAATAACATATATTTAAAGAAACAAGATTATCAGAATCCAATGGGGAGGAAAAAACCCAATTTTTTAAACTCTACAGGAAACATTAAAATGACATTGTCAACAGTATATATTAACACCACAGAGCTGATTTACTTTCATAATCCCAATAGTACAGCAAAAGTTGGCACTCATTCTGAATAAACCCTTTCAAGATTTAGCACTGCAACCACAATACAATAGATTGATTGAGCCTAATTTCCTAATGGGGTGCATGAATCCCCAAGTGGATTCACAGAGTGGATTAAAAATTTTTTTTAATCTAAATGTCCAATGCAAGGGCTATAATGCTGTCTATACAAAATCTGATTTCAGAATATTTCAGCCAGATCATATAATAGTGATGAATGCAAAATAAAGACCTAGATAGATAAGAGAATATAGAGACAGATTAGATATACAGACATATAGAAAAGATAAATTGTGCCTCTCCGTTTGGATAGGTAATGAAGTGAGTTTCTTTCCCTGATTGGTGTGGTGTTGGGTTTTTTATTTGTTTTCTTTTTTGTTATGTGAAATGATCAGGCCTTTTAAGAATTTAGCATTCAGCAATTACCAAAAGGATACTGGTAACGACTTGGCAGGGAAAGAAAAATAGGTGGGGAGGAGGAACTGAAATAGAGAGATTTTCAAGATAAGTGAAAGTAATAGGAATATGATTCTAAACAGCAGTATCTGTTCGGTGCATCACTTTCTGCCTGGATAGTGTAAACCCCAGGTCATACAGCCAAATACCAAATGTACCAAGTGAAGCCCCATTTTCTTCCTTGATAAGGTGTCCCCTCCTGCCACTTCAAGACGAGCAAATTACTTCACCTGTCTAACTGATCCCCAGCATTCAGCCTGACACTGACAATGGCAGTGCACCTGTTAGTATGACGGACAAATGATTGGCAGCATGGCATTTGCCACTTTCTATAATAAGGTGGTTATTATACAACGATGCTTGACAATCTAGAGACCTAGCAAATATGAAAGTGCAACTAGATGTGGGTTTGAAAAAGGAAAACAGGATAAGGGTGAGACATGCCCCTGAATGAGTTTAGTGCAAAGGGCTTTTTTCATTTTGATTATTTTCAAAAGTTTGTGCTTCTTTTTCTCCTTAGGGCTGAATTACTTCATTTACTTGTAACTGCCAACAATCAGCGTGAAAGCCAATTCCTGAGCTTCCTTACTTTCTGAGAATAAACTATGTGTAAGATTACAAGACACTGTCTTGCTGTAGTGACTCAGATAGACTACCTCTGTGAATGGCAGGGAGTGCAAGCCAGAGACACTATGGGTATGTTTACACTACAATTAAAAGCCAGTGGCTGGCCTGTGCCAGCTGGCTCAGGCTAACAAACTGTTTAACTATGGTAGAGACCTTCAGGCTCATGCTACAGGCTGAGCTCTGTGGCTCTGCCACCTCACAGGGTCCTAAAGCCTGGGCTCCAGGCAAAGCCTGAAGATCTACACAGCAGTTAAACAGCACAAGCCAGTCACAAGTGTCTAATTGCAGAGTAGACTTACCCTACGGCTACAGCCTTTGAAAGAATGTGCAATTTCCCTCATAATAGACCATCTCCTTTGGCTGCTGCAGGAGGCAGAGCCATCACACTCCCAACTCTCCACCCAATTCCACCTCCTGCTTCCTTTGATAGGTTAGCACTGCCGTGGGCACTAGCCTCATTCAATCCTTGCACTCAGAGCATAGTGACTGGATTAGTAGCTCCTGACCTGGGGCTTCTTATGTCATAGCTTCCAACTTGTGGACCAGCATAGGGGTAGGCACAAATCTAGCACCAAGTCCTACATGCAGAATTAAGCAACAAGCTATGTACACAGAAACAAAGGAACTCCCATAGTGGACCAGTAATGTGAACTATCTAGTCCAATATCCTGTCTCCCAGTGGCAAGTGCCAGATGTTTCCAAGCACAGTGCAAAGAAAAAAACCCATGTTAGGCAGATGTGAGGTAACCTGTTCCCTATAATCCTTAGGAGTCAGAGATTGGTTTAAATCCTGAAACACTACCTTTTATACTGTCAAAGATGGTCTCAAACACCTTCCAGGGATGGTCTAGATTTACAGTAGAGCCTCAGAGTTATGAACACCAGAGTTACGAACTGACCAGTCAACCACACACCTCATTTGGAACGAGAAGTACACAGGCAGAAGCAGAAACAAACAAACAAACAAAAAAATGAATACAGTACAGTACTGTGTTAAATGTAAACTACTAAAGAAAGGATAAAAAATGAAGCAGCATTTTTCTTCTGCGTAGTGAAGTTTCAAAGCTGTATTAAGTCAATGTTTAGTTGTAAACTTTTGAAAGAACAATGATAATGTTTTGTTCAGAGTTACGAACATTTCAGAGTTACGAACAATTCCCTAGGAGTTCATAACTCTGAGGTTCTACTGTATTTGGTCCTCCTTCAGCACAGGGAACAGGACTTGATGACCTCTTGGGGTCCCTTTAAACCCTGCATTTCTACGATTCTGTGATTATTAACAAATTATTATAACATTAGATATTCTTGCTACCCATATAAACATCCACATTCTTCAAAGGTGCATTCTTCAAACATCCACATTCTTCAAATTATTGTTAATTATGGAATGTTGTAAAAGCATGACAATGCCAAATTGTTATTTGTGTTACATGATAGCTACTCACCCTGGAGAAAGTTACTGGGATTTGAAGATAGGTGACTTTTTCAGAAATATATATATAAGACTGAAAATTATGACCCTGCACCTGAAAACATATAGATTATATTTGCACTAGTCATATAAAATTTTCCTTTCTGTAGCAATGATAAAGTAAATTGATATAAAATGAACTAAAGGCTATATTCAGAAAATGATAAATGATGTCAAATTTCCACTATGCTCTCTTGAAATTGTTTGTCCTTGTTCCAGTCTTGATCCCTGGGTCAGGCTACTTCATTACCCTATTAACTTCTATCTGTTCTGAGGAACATCCTTTTACTACGGCTCTTTGTTTTCTATCATCTAAAGAGTTTTTAATCTACAACAAGTGTTAGTCTCTTAACCTGTGGTTATTTATTTCCCTTAATAGTCTTCTGTCCAAAGCTTTGTGAAAAGCCAAGTAAATTGTATCCATTTGGTCACTGCTAGCTGCTATTTTATTAAACTTTTCAAAGAACTCTAATAGGTTAGTAGGGCATGATTTTTCCTTATAGAAGCTAAGCTAGTTTGACGCTGTCAAGCTATACTCATCCAAGGAACGAATACGTTGTTTATTATTATTAACATTATTATTTTTATGCCATAATTTTTACTGGATTGTTGGTAAATTCCTATTCTAAGGACTCTTTTCCTCCCATGACATTATGAGATATGGCAGAATACAAAGGAGACTATGGAGCGATGGAATTACTTGAGAAACTCGAGTGGGAATGCTATCAGAATCACTATTTGACTTTGGATTCTGTGGGATATGAAGGTGTGAACTCATAAACCACTGGAAGTTTACTAGGGGTCATGGTGGATTCTCCCTCACTGACAGTTTTTAAACCAATACAGGATTTTTTTCTAAGCGATGTGCTTTAGGAATTATTTTGGGGAAGTTCTATGGACTGTTATAAAAGGAGGTCAGACAAGATGATCACAATGGTCCCTTCTGGCCTTGAAATTTATAAATATATGAACCTATGAAATTGTAGGTGTAAATTCTTTAGATTTTCTGCTTTTGTTCACATACCAATAGGGTTCCTGAAATTATATTTCCTGTGCTGCTGTGCCAATACATTATGATGGAGATTTCAAGTTGTCTCTGCTGTCTCACTGCAATAATGCAACTCGTTCAAGCACCTTTAGTGGCATTATGTAAGAATGCTTATTTTAATCACTCTTGGTTTTTTTTCCCCTGTAAATAGACGATAGTGTCATGCTATTCTATTATACTATAATTAATATATTAACATTTATTGTATTCTCTGCTATGACCATACTGATCCAAGCTAAAGCCTGACTATAATCTACTATCCAAAGGGTATTACTGAGTATGATAAACTTGGATCGTTAGCTCTAAAGTGTATAATTTGCTTTTGCAAGAAGCAGTGATTGGAAATCCAGGATGTATAAACTGAGTGCTAAAAAGAATTAACACTACTTGCTGTGTGGCTTTGGGACAGGATATGACTGGTGGCTTTGGGAAACATACATTTCACAGTTTACTCATGGTGAGAAGTGCTTCTAACCCTGTGAACTTTTACTGCTGGGCTGAAGAGACAGGGTAAAGATTTCTTCCGAAGGCACCAGAAAAGGCATGAGCCTTGATCTCTCTCTCTCTCTTAAACCAGTGAAAATCAGGAATAACTCAATTGAAGTCAATTATGTTGCACCAGTATAAGAACAGTGCAAGTGAGAGGAGAGTTAGGTCCATGGTTTGTTTACCCTTTCCTCACATATAAGGCTTGATCCCATGCTCATTGAAATTAATGGTAAAGCTCCCATTCAATTTAATGATGCAGGACCAGGGCCATATGTTGCATTTTGCCTCCTACTGTAACAACCAGAAGGAACATTTGTAAAACGTCAACACTGGGGGGCAGGGAACAGCAGTGGGGTGGAGATACCAAGCCAACAGTTTCTACTACAAGTGAGCCCAAACCAAAATGCTACATTCAAGCTTCCCCCTACACTGGTGAAGTTTGCTCTGTAGTTAGACTCTTTAGCTGGATCCTCATCTATAGTGACCTGCACCAAAATCCCAAATCTAAATACACCTGAACCTTGCATAAATTTGGATCTGATGTCAAACTTGCAATAGTCCATGACGTTTGTGGTTTTGTTCTGGTGACGGGATCCAGCTCTGCATAAAAGTAGGAGCCAGCTGTGAACTGCAGACATGGATTTGAAGATTTTTCTAGCGTCAGCGTGGAAAGATAGATGTGGACATACACATGCACATACACAATTATCACCCACTAGTATTTCATGCACTCCGTCACTGTAGTACCTGTGCACCCTTCATTTGACAACATTTTGAAGCATGTTAATTACCTATCATGGGAACATAAATCTCCTCTTCTCCTTTCCCTCCTCAGAATCCCTCTTAAAGGAATGCAAATTCAGGTGGTGGCTGTAAAATTCAGTTAGGAGGCTCGTACGAGGAGGTGAATCTTGCATAATACCCTAAAAGTGGACTCAGGTTTGTTCACATAATTAATTCCACAGGTTCAAGCTCTCCATTAAGAATTTCCTGACACCCCTCTCCGCCCCCAGTCAAAATTAGGTACTGTCACCAAAGTTTCCCAGCTGTTGTCTCAGGGTGCACAAAGAGAAGCAATCTCTAAGTTAACCAAAACCTAATACATTTAAGTTACTGAAGGTAAGTACCTCGTACTTAGTGTGGACCCAGTCGTGAACTACCAGCTTATATTGAATAGAGATCACCGCCTGGTGACCTGATTAGGAGGTGGGCTACAGCATGGTGCAGCAGATGTTGCTTTATGGGTGGGCCTTGAGGGTCAGCCCCAGGTAAAACACATTGTGACAAACTAGCCTGGAGGTGGCTATAGATACATATATTCAGTTCTCTTCTCACTGAATTTATATTAACTTGTGCAGTATGTAACACTCAGCATAAGAGAACTGCTACATAGATCAAGGAGGGGGTGTTTCCCTGCTAAGAAAAGTCCAATTGACAATTCATAACAAATGCTCATACTGATTTTAGGTATCTTACTAATAGATGAAGTCTTCAAAACATCATCACTAAAAAGAAAAAGGGAAAACCTAGAACTTAAAGTATTCTATGGTACATGCATATATAGGTCACACTTTATTATAGCTCCATTTATAAATAGTTTATAGAGACGATAAATGACTACAGGTCTGTCTCATCTTACGCTGGGGTTACGTTCCGCGGTCAGCGCGTAAAGCGAAAACCGCGTATAGTCAAAATTACATTGAGTGTAATGGCGGGCAGAATCGCCCGCACTACAGAAACAGTATTTAAATTGTTATTTTTCTCTTTTTTGTTTGTTTTTTTCTTGTTTTTGCCGACTGCATAAAGCTGAAATCGCACATGTTAAATGTGCCTAAGATGCGATAGACCTGTAATAGATATTTTAATAAATGAATAATTGTTGATCGTTAAAGAGTCCAACTGGTCAATAGATTTTTTTTTTATAACCAGCATCTTTTCTTGGTTACTATATTACATACTACTCATCTTGGTAACACGATTATAACATTCATTAATAAGTTATTAACCCTTTAAAATAATTTATAAAAGAAATCTTAATATGGAGATATACCTATCTCATAGAGCTGGAAGGGACCCTGAAAGGTCATTGAGTCCAGCCCCCTGCCTTCACTAGCAGGACCAATTTTGCCCCAGATCCCTAAGTGGCCCCCTCAAGGATTGAACTCACAACCCTGGGTTTAGCAGGCCAATGCTCAAACCACTGAGCTATCCCTCCCCCTGTAAATATAAAGTATGAATGATTTTATATGCACATAAGCATAATATATATACATATATTTTAAAAGCATTAGAGAAGTTGTAGAAAAGAAAGATAAAGAATGCAAGCTAAAAAGAATGCTGAAATAAGCAAACACATACTATTGAATTATTGCTGCACTACAACCCCACCCCCAGTGTGCACAAAACTTAAATCTATAGTATAGAAACTTCAATTCTATTTTTTTTTAATCCCAATGCTATTTTTCAATTCACTGGGCCCCAAGCTCTTCAGCAAACTGGATCAATTTGAAGCTACTCATTCAAAAGGATTCTTAACAGCTAGTTCCAGAATTCATCATGACAGAAGAGCTAGAGAGTCAGCTTCATTCCCTTTCACAAGCAGCTGTGCACACAATTCCTTTTAATTCAAGGATAGTATGTTGTGCTGTAGAGGTAAGTCTCTAAGAAAACAAATAAAAGTGTTCCATATTTTTAATGATGACAATTTGGGCGAGATTATACACCTATGGAAGGAAGACTAATGTGGCTTCCTCTCCTCCCCTACTTACTCCAGTCACTGCAGTGCATGCATGATCAGAAGGAATGCATCATTTTAACTCTGCTTCTGCATAGTGAATTCTTCCCTAGCAGGTGAATCCTTCAAGGGCATCACTTACTTCACTCAGGGCTTAGCATGGGCCTCTTTCTATTCCTCACTTCTCAGCTCTCTTCCTGGCTTACTGGATATGTGTTCCTAATGCACACTTACTGGCAACTCTATTTATGCAACACTTGGGGTCCCTACTTACACATGCATCCAATTAACTAGTCCTATACCACAGAACTAGTTATAGATGCTGAAGAACCTGGATGTGGGCTCTTCACAGTTTAATTCAAAGTGGACAAAAATTGGTGCTGCCCCGATAACTTTATCCCATAGCTCTGCAGCAGTCACTGTAATGGCTCTGTAAGAGTAGGGTGGGGAAGAAAACTGGTAGGATATCTTCAACTACAGGATTTTTAGATTTCAGATTGGTAGCTGTGTTAGTCTGTATCAGCCAAAAGAACGAGGAGTACTTGTGGCACCTTAGAGACTAACAAATTTATATGAGCATAAGCTTTCGTGGGTTAAAACCCACTTCATCAGATGCATGCAGTGGAAAATACAGTAGGAAGATATATATACACAGAGGACATGAAAAAGGGTATTGCCATACTAACTATAACGAGAGTAATCAGTTAAGGTGGGCTCTTATCAGAAGGAGAAAAACCTTTGTAGTGATAATCAGGATGGCCCATTTCCAACGGTTGACAAGAAGGTGTGAGTAACAGTTGGGGGCAAAAAAATTAGCATGGGGAAATAGGTTTTACTTTGTGTAATGCCCCTTCCACTCCCAGTCTTTATTCAAGCCTAATTTAATGGTGTCTAGTTTGCAAATTAATTCCAAACAGATTGACAGAGCCAGAAGAGTACCCAGAAGTCACCTACCACAGGACAAACCCAACAAAGAAATTAACAGTTATAGTTAGTATGGCAACACCCATTTTTTCATGTCCTCTGTGTATATATATTTTCCTACTGTATTTTCCACTGCATGCAAATGATAAAGCTTATGCTCAAATAAATTTGTTAGTCTCTAGGAGTTTTAGAATAAGTCTACATTGCAAGTGAAGGTGTGATTGCAGCACAGGGAGGCTAGCCCTGCTAGCTTTAATCTAGCTACTACGGGTAACAGTAGTAGTGAAGATGTGGCAGTCCGGGTTTGCAACCCCCAATAAAATCCCACCGGGGGCCCTGGGTATGTACTTGGGTTGCTTGCCAGCATGGAAGCCAAGGTCACTACATCTTCATATATATTGTTACCTGTGCAACCATGATTAAAGCTAGAAACAGGTATGCCTCCCCAACCTTCAGACAACACCTTAGCTGGCAACGTAGACATATCCTTAGAACAGGGGTTGGCAACCTCTGGCACATGGCTCGCCAGGGTAAGCAACCTGGCGGGCCGGTCCAGTTTGTTTACCTGCCGCGTCCGCAGGTTCGGCCGATTACGGCTCCCACTGGCCGCGGTTCGCCACTCCAGGCCAATGGGGGCTGCGGGAAGCAGCACGGGCCGAGGGATGTGCTGGCCGCGGCTTCCTGCAGCTCCCATTGTAATATAACAAGCTGGCAGAAGAAATGACATGTCAAAAATAAATGATGGCTCAGGTGCCCCTCCCTTAGCTCTTCCGGTTCCTTTGAAGTCTGATGTCATACTCCCTCTCATGAGGTGGGACCCCATCTGTCCTGTTCCTTTGAAGTGCTAAGGTGTCCCATAAGAATAGTCAGTATTCTGGCATGTCTTTCTCAGAAGGATCTCTGCTCTGCTGTGATGCCATGGCATCTCATGGGAGGAAGGCCAACAGGGCTACACCTTTGTGGAATAAGGGAAAAATGCACTGAACTGTTCGAAAATGCATTAGATTGTCCCATTTAACATTACGCATGTTGAGCTATTAAATTATATATAGATTAAAACTTTTTCATTTATAATAAAAGCCTCTTCAATGTGGCACACCTGTCTTGCTCCGTATAAGTTCAGTAGCATCCAAACACAGCAAAAACCAGTCTGGTGAGTGCCCTTTTCACAATGTAACATATGTGGCTAGCCATTGCTTTTTTTGCTCTTTATCTCTGAACCCTAGCTGATGGTCCCATTAAATCTCTAGTTTAAATGGCAGCCTATTGGCATGCAGCGCTTTTGTGGAAAAGTGCTATAGAATGTAATGGGGTGAAACCAGAGTTCTATAGAAGGTATGCTTAAAAACCTATAGAATTGAATATTTATTGAATATTGAGTACCTATATCTATATACGTTTATTTTAAACCATCCTCTAGATTTCAATAGTAGGGATATAATTCTCGGTTAGAGTCTGAAAGTTTTTTTTAAAAGCTAGAGAAAGGTTACATTCTAATAAATTCTACAGGGTGTTTCCTTAAGGGCAGCTCACAGCACTGCTAGGTGGGCTGTTCAGACTGGACATGTCATGCAAATAGTGTGCTTGGTTTCCTGGGAAGGGCACCAACTGCATCAGTCATAATGTACACGCTGCTGGATGCTCAATGGTAATGTTAGTTCCCAGAATATGAGAAGACATTCGGAAATTATTTACCCTATTTCCTCATCAGCTCCCTGGACTCTTTATGTTCTCCCTTTTGCGTGCACCTCTACACAATAAGTTCATACACAAACTTTTGCAACTTCCTTGATCCACCACTGGTCAAGAGCCTGGGAAACTCGGCTCATTGTCACAAGCTCACATGGCTGTGCCTCTCTGACATCTTCCTTTGGAAGGACAGCAAAGAATCCTGTGGCACCTTATAGACTAACAGACGTTTTGCAGCATGAGCTTTCGTGGGTGAATACCCACTTCTTCGGATGCAGCTGTTGCATCCGAAGAAGTGGGTATTCACCCACGAAAGCTCATGTGCAAAACGTCTGTTAGTCTATAAGGTGCCACAGGATTCTTTGGTGCTTTTACAGATCCAGACTAACACGGCTACCCCTCTGATCCTTTGGAAGGGATTTTCTCCTTTCAAACCTCCTGGCAGCACCACAGAACAATGAAACCAATCAAGGATGGGATCTCTGTAAGTACTTGTTTCCTTCCCCCCTGCCTTCCTCGCAATAACAGAGAAATCAGAGAAATAAACCACATTTGATCCTAACTCATGTACATCTGCTACTGACAGAACAGCAAAATAGAATCCTCCCCCCCTAAATCAGATTCCACTTCTTTTGTGACAAATAGGAAAGACTGGTACTGTTCATTGCTGAAATACTTTAGTAATGAATCACAGGGAACACATACTGTATCACTCAAACAAGATCTAAACTCCCCTCTTTCCTTATCTGACCTAACTTATTTTCCCTGCTCTGTGAGTCTCAAAGGGTTGTTTTCTTTTTATCCTTTCCCCATTAAGGCTCACAAAGGCAATCTTATTTAACAGGCATTTATTATACCTCTTAAATCCACATTAAGAGCCCAATCCTGTATCACTGTAACTAAGCTCCATATATTTTNGGGGGGGGGGGGGGGGGGGGGGGGGGGGGGGGGGGGGGGGGGGGAAGGGAAGGAGAGCTTTGATTTAATGGAAGTGGGATTTAATTTACAGGGTTAATCCAAAACCCACTGAAATCACTGGAAAATCCTTCCTCTGACTTCAGGGGAGGTTGGATCAAGCCCTTAATAGCAAGTACAAGACAACATAAACATAAGTGTCATTGTAGAAAGCCCTAATTGTTACATTATTCAAAGGCTTTATTCATATACAATTCCATCCTGCAAGACGCTGAATGCTCTCAGTCCTCCCTCAAGTACATGGGAGTTAAGGGTGCTGAGCACCTTGCAGGATCAAGCCCTCAAAGCTGGAGTTTTATTTTGAAGGGGAGAGTTAGGAAATTCCCCCTCCTTGCTCTATCTAAATGATTCTTCCCTCCTTATAAAGACCTAACAACCTCCTCCCCATATTCATTTTTTTCCTCCAGGTTGCATTATCAGAATGTATTATGACATCATGTGTATATCAGTCTGCAGCACTGAAACCAATGTGGTGTCTTATCCTATTCACCGTTCTAGGAATTCCAGAGCAATGAGAAAAAGCATTCACTCAATAACACAATTTGTTAGGCTTTAAATATACGAAAATATGATTTTTTTTTTAAATCTATAAACAAAAACAATAGCTCCTAGCAGTTATTTTTTCTAAAAAGCAAGTTTCTAAATCCTCCTTGGAGACACTGACATCTGTTGTCACCATTTTACCTTTAAACTATATAAAATCATTCATGCCCACTCTCAGGAAGAAAAGGTGAAGTGCTGGATTTTGCATTCAGCCTCTGGATTTATATGTTATGTTCTTTTAGTTTACTCTCCAATGATGCAGAGAATGTATGACAAGGAAAGGCTTATCATTAATGGTGGGCATTGTGCCAGTTGACTCCCTCAGTACAAAGCCTTCTCAGAACTTGAGGAAAATGAAATATGTAAAATAGAAGGAGAAGATCTAAAGGCCTAGAGAATTTTTATGCAAGTATTCAAATGAGAAACAAATCAGACACTTTAAAAAAAGAGTCTGGAAAATAATCCTATGCTGCAGACAAAGACTGGGAAATTAATTGATTAATTAGTTGGGGTTTTTGCATACATAGTGCTTTGCTTCCTATGACAAAAGATACACAGACACAAACATTTTTACATTACAAATGTATTTCCTGGGTCAAGTTAATTTTTTTTAATTGATCATCAACATAGCTAATTAAAAACATTTCTGAGATATTCAGCTGTTTAGACTTGAACCACACACTAGGTTGTCTGTTTTGCATACAAAATTACTATGTGGAAACACCTAATTTGATCCATTAAATGCTAAATTGACATTAAAAGAGAGCGATTGTTATTCTTAATTTTCTACCCTGTTCAAACTGTTAGTTTAAAAAAAAAAAGTTTTTTCTAAATATGGTTCATACAGAGAAGTTGGCAGTTTTTAAAACAACTTAAAGTCTCCCTGGGTTGATTTTATGATTCATTTTAAGAGAGGAGGTTATCATAATCTAGCCAAGCAACAGTTATTTTCCCCAAGATTTCCCCCCCCACACACACTTTAATGAGTAGCTCAGCAGAGCATTGAGAACATGACATTCCCAGACAAGTCTTTCATATTGTGAAGACTTAAAATTACTCCTCCAAATGTGTAGATGGAAAACACATTTCTATTCGTTCAAGGTCTCACACATCAATGTAGAGAATCCTTTAGACTCAGCTCAATTTATCAAACAAAGAGACTGCAAACTGAGTTACTGGGACTCCCGCTCTTAACAGGAAATCCATATTTTAAGTTAAAAATCATAGAGCCAGAGTTGAATCTTACAATGTGAATGTTATATTAAGAGCAGTGTGGCATGTAAACCACATGGTAAAGCCACATACCAGAAATGCGGCAATACTCCTATATTGTATGTAATCTCAACCTTACATATGCAGCTGTTGAAAAACTCTTAACACAATCAAAAGTGGCCAAAAATGTTCTTGCAAATCCAAAATTTAGGCTAGATTGACAAACTTGTTAGTTGAAACTTAACAGTGATTATGCAGAACGTAGAATTTATAATTTGGGGTAAAATCAAGCAAAACCTGATCATTTCAGTTGAGTTTTAACCTGAACTGAAACCAAAGCAAGATTTGCACAATCCCCTTAGAATTTATGGGCCACCAGGTCAACCCGCAGGCTGCAATGAGTTGGCCTGGTGGCCCGAAAGAACCTACAGGCCTGTATCCTGTAATACAGGGGTGGGTAACCTTCAGCATGCAGACCATCAGGGCAATCCGCTAGCGGGCCGTGAGACATTTTGTTTATGTTGACCGTCCACAGGCACGGGCCCCTGCAGCTCCCTGTGGCTGCGGTTTGCCATTCCCGGCCAATGGGAGCTGTGGGAAGTGGCAGCCAGCACGTCCTTGCGGCCCGCGACTTCCCACAACTCCCATTGGCTGGGAACGGCGAACCACGGCCACTGGGAGCTGTGGGGGGCCATGCCTGCGGACAGTCAACATAAACAGAATGTCTTGCAGCCTGCCACTGGATTATCCTGATGGGTCGTGTGCCAAAGGTTGCTGACCCCTGCTGTAAAACATTGGATTAAGCATTACTGCTAAGTAGAATAAAAGGCTAAGCTAGCTCTATGGGCTACAAACTGAAGAAGTCACATTTATAAACTAACAACCGTATGTACGCATAAATATACAGAATAACATGTACATTGCGCACACAGCTCTAATGATAAAGCAGTGTGAGCGGTTTTGCTTTATCTTTGTTTGGGTTACTTAATATTTATTTTTCCCCAGATGGAAACAGTAACAGCAACTTCACCAGCCAATTAGCATTTGCCAACAAGATGTAAGCAGCCCAAGTCATACGTATATACAGTAAATATGAGATGGGTACATATGTTTATTTGTTTTTAAACGTCTACAGACATTTTATAAAAAGCTAAATGAGTTAACATGACAACCATACATGATATTCACACCGCAACATGTTCCCCATTCAATACAAACCAACACCCATCCTCAATCCACAAATCTAATTACTCAAAATCAAACACACGAGTAATTCTGACCTGAAAGTACTCGTATTTCTAGGAAATATGTTTAAATAATAGATATACATAAGAAATTTAAAATATTAAATAAATGAGAATAGGCAGTAAAATAGAATTTCTGTTTTAATAGAAAGAAGTTAAGATGACATGTTCATAGGGAACCATTGAAAATAATGAGATTTTTTTTTGTTTTCTTTTTGTTTTTAACTTCCTCATAATCGTTTTTACCATGTTTTACTATAGATGCCTATTGACCGATACTCTGCTTACATTATAGCAAGACGGTTACAAAGGCCTGCTCTTGGAAGACCATGTGGCAACCACGCTTATTTATTGAAGGGTGTATTTAAAGGTTTAGGTTTTAAATCTGAATTACCTTGCTTTTTGAGGTTCAGCTCGCACAGTTGACATTATCTACAGATGAACATTAAACATGCTAGCTGTTCCTCCATGGAATATCAGGATGCTAATAGCTGACTCTGGGGTTTAATTCGTTCTATCACAGAGTAAAATATAATGGAAATGGTCAGTGACAGAAATCCAGCTTCTCTGTCTCTGCTGATACCACAGTAACACTGCCCAAATCGTTAGACCAGATATTTTCTACTCTGACATGATCTCATACGCAAAGAAAATAGATAAAAAGAAAGTAGCAATATTAATTTCTATTTGCATTGTGCCTGTAACTGAAGGGAAGCATTCTTCTGTTGAACCACCCTGTAGGCAGGAGTTGGAATCCGGGAGGGAAGAGCAGATTCCTGCTGACTCATTGTGGCAGGTCGCTCATTAATTCCACCTGGATAGGAGATGGGAGTGGCCCTTTAAACAGAGGGAACAGGGGTCTAGGACACAGAGGACTCTGAATAGATACTGTAGGAACAGCCAAGAGTAAGTTGAGGATTACTTTTGTTGTTACTGTTGAGTTACTAATTAAGCCAAAACAAAGAAAGGGCCTCAGTTTTGGCCAGTGTCTATAGATTCTGTTCAGAGCAGAACAATGCCTTTCTTTACACAATTTGGAACTATTTAATTAGGCATCACAACATCCCAATGAGTTAACTATTACTGAGCTTGTGGACACGTAAACTGAACCACAAAGAGGATAAGTTGTCCCTGAACATTGTGAGTCATTGGTAGAACCAAGGACAGTACTTAGTATTTTTGTATGCCACTACACTGCTCTAAGCACAAAACAACATGTTAAAATCTATACAACAGCATCATTCCATTTGGGGTCCAAATCTTCACTTCTTTAAAAAAAAAAAAAAAAAATCAGAGGGCCCATTCCTTAACTCTTCATTTCAGTTTTTAGCAATACAGCCATCGACTTCTTCCCCACAGGACTTCCAGGATAGTTATTGGATTCAAAAGGCAATTTCTTTTTCAACAGGGATTTTAGGATTGGGCTCTCCATTAAATCAATGGAAATTTTTCCTTAGCAATGATTTCAGGATCAGGCACTTTATCAGACCCTTTAACAATGATTGGATATGGATTTTCTTAGGATTTATTTTTAAAGGCTAGAAGGGCCCATTATGATCATGTAATCTGACCTACTGGAAAAAAAAAAGGGCCATTGAATTTCACCCAGTTTTTCTTGGATCAAGCCCATAACATCTCTTGAGCTACAGCATATTTTTACAAACATCCCCAACAGACTCAGACTATAAGGTCAGAAAGGACAATCATGATCACGCAGCAACTCCTGTCTGGGAGCATGCGAGCTGCTTGCAAACACTAGTGTGACGAGGGACAGCTGTCCGTGAGCCTGGTGCCCACCCCAGTAGGCAGGGCAGAGGGTGGTACAGCCACACCGGAGGAGCTGCCTGGGCTGGTCACTGGCTCCTGCAAGCGGTGGCCCAACATGTAGCTGCTTTCGTTGCAGCGGTTCCTGGCCTACTCACTGGCCATGGCTCTGCTGGTCTTGCTCATTGTCGCTAGAGCCCTGTAGCTCCATGGATACCTGCTTTATATTCACAGATATCATAGAATCATAAAAGATTAAGGTTGGAAGAGACCTCAGGAGGTCATCTAGTCCAGCCCCCTGCTCAAAGCAGGACCAATCCCCAACTAAATCATCCCAGCCAAGGCTTTGTCCATAAAAACCTCTAAGGAAAGAGATTCCACCACCTCCCTAGGTAACCCATTCCAGTGCGTCACCACCCTCCTAGTGAAAAAGTTTTTCCTAATATCCAACCTAAACCTCCCCCACTGCAACTTGAGACCATTACTCCTTGTTCTGTCATCTGCTACCACTGAGAACAGTCTAGATCCATCCTCTTTGGAACCCCCTTTCAGGTAGTTGAAAGCAGCTATCAAATCCCCCCTCATTCTTCTCTTCTGCAGACTAAATAATCCCAGTTCCCTCAGCCTCTCCTCATAAGTCATGAGCTCCAGCCCCCTAATCATTTTTGTTGCCCTCCGCTGGACTCTTTTTCCAATTTTTCCACATCTAGACATGGAGCTATTGATCACTATCCGTAGCTGTGGATATAAACTGTGTATCCACGCAGGGCTCTACCCCAGAGCCTCTGCCAATGTGACCCAATGGAAAATTCCTTCCTGACCCCAAATATGACAGTCAGTTAGACCCTGAGCATGTGAGCAAGACCCACCAGCCAGACACGTGGGAAAGAATTCTCTGTAGTAACTCAGAGCCCTCCTCATCTTGATTTAAAGATGTCAAGTGATCCACTACATCCTCAGGTAAACTGTTCCAGTGGTTAATTGCCCTCACTGTTAAACTTATTTCTATTCTGAATTTGTCTAGTACATTTTCAGCCACTTCCTCTGTCAGGCTAGATCAGCTTTGGATTTTTGAAAGTGAATTATGGTGCCTCACATGGCACCTATTCCTGATATTAGGAATGTTAAAATTCAGAACATATTAGATATTATAGTGTTGAAGTTAATGGTAGTGACAGACATCCAGTGACCTGGCAGAGGATTGTGAAAAGAAGAGAGGAGAGGCCTGAGTCACAAAGTTTGGATCTTGATTTGAATGTGAACTTCCCAAACATTAGAGAGTGGGCAGATCTGTGGGTTTGAAGCCCCTCACTGATGACAACTAGAATTTCAAAAACAAAATTACATTCTCACTTTAACAAGGTTGAGTAAATATTAGAACAGCACATGAGGAGATCTATGATACTGAATCTGTTCTCACTGTCAATAGGAGTAATAATGTGTGGGATTCCCCAGATAAACATGCTGCATGCGTCTACGAGGTGACTACAATAGAAGATGCAGGATCTTAATTCAGATTAAGAATTTACTGTAATGCAAGCCACATTTTGTGTTTTTCTTGGTCATCACTTAGTATAGTGTAACTAATTTTGTAGTAACCAGATTGCAAAAAGATGAAATGGGACCATAGTGAAAATTAGGAAGATGAATTCCTTCCCCCTACCCAAAAAAAGACTATAGATCTCAAGGCTCAGTGAAGAACAGGAACATGAAAACTACTTTATAGATTCACTGCCTAAGATAATGATGTTTGTTGAATACCTTCCTTGAGCTGTGCTATATGACTGGACAGCCAGATTGAGCATGCCCAGGAATGTGTTTGGCAGGAGATGTATTTCAGCTGTTTTTCATTCTTGTGTATGTACCTGTTTTGACAATGTTCTAATACGAAGAGCACTGCTGTCAGAAATAATCTGTTGTTACTATAACACATAGCCTTTTGGAAAACCTTCCTGAAGTGTTAAATAAGTTACTGGCTTTAGGAAACATTGTCTTAAACTGTTTAATCAAATCCTCCCTATGTTTACCATTTGAACTACCAAGCAATAAATCCTTCTGATCCAACACTTGAATTCCTAGCATAGAGTACAAAAGGCCAAAAAACCTGTGAATGTGTGCACAGTCATCTATTTTATTGGGAAATAATTACAGACTGTCTATTGGGAGCACTGATACCTGGTGCTTATTTTCATTTATAATTTTTTATCCTTGTAACAACATATTTATAATGACAAATTAAAAGCAAGATCCTCAAACAGATTGTGCTACATGTAAGGGCAGTTTTAGTAATTCAGACATATTAATATAGTGTTTTCACAGAATGTGTTGCTACATGCATTCTAATCACCTTTGGCAGAAATGTGGAAATCTCTCCTTTAAGGCCATGAATTTCAAATGTGTAACAGTTTTTCCTTCACAACTAACATTCTATATAAGAGGTGAAGTTGGCGATACAGGAAGCACCTACAGTTCACCTCCCAGAAGGTAAATAATAAGTTTTTCTAGGCTTCATGACAACAAATAAGGAGTCACTTATTAGCATATGAGATCTGACTGGTTAACACCATTCTGTGCCTCAGGACCATTCAACCCAATAAGACTCCTGGATGCATTTCAGCAAAACAAGGTGATTGGTTAAGACCAGAGAGGAAAGATACTTATCCAAGGTGATCTGTGAACACAATCAGATATAGTTCATTTCCCATCAAACCAGCTTGTCCTTTCCTACCTAAGGCCCCAAATCCTGCAAAGACTTACATAAGTGTTTAATGTTACGCACTGTAAGGAGTATATGGGACTACTTAGAATGCCTAAAGTTAAGCACATGTATTAAGTCATTGCAGGATCAGGGAAAATAACTACTGGCTACACATTGTAACAATGGCATCCTCAAACATCACACATACTGGCCCTGATCCTGCAATCAGATCCACATGGAACCCCACTGACATCAATGAAGCTGTACGTTTGTGTACAGGAACCACTTGCATGAATCTGATTGCAGGATAAGGGCCTAAAATTCAAGTTCTTTTGTGTGTATGCGTGCGTGTGCATGTAAAATATTAATAATTTCATCCTGAAGGATCTCAATCCACCTTGCTTATTGTACATTTACAGGAATAACTAGTTCTGACATCCAGCCACTATGTGGAAAGTGTTACATTTAATAGCACACCAAAACAAAATACCTTTTTTTCACCCTTACTCTAGAAAAAACCTACATAAGGAATGCTATCTCATTTTAAAAGGATTTATTTATGGCTTTTCTGCCCATTCTCTCTCTCCCTCTTTCCCAATTGTCTTGTAAAATTCTACTGAATGAAATCATTTTGTATTGACATTGTCCATCACTTTTTACTGTATGTCATTTGAAGCTTACTTGAAAAAGAAATTCTGGATACAGACGAAAAACACAACTCTCTTTAAAATAGGGAGAGAAGTGCCAATTTAGGCTTTAGGGAAGCTGATATCATTATGTATTTGGAATTTGCTCAACATACTGGGACTTCTGACCATTCTTTTGCTGAAAGTGCACTGGCATTCCTAATAACCACAAGTAATTGGTACTTTAATGAAAGGAGCACCCCTGCACCTAGTGCCAAGTTGGGTTATATGTTCAGTACAGATTCTAAAGGAAGAGTGACCCTTTCTGAAGAACCGACCCACAGGATTTTCACTGAAGATCTCCTTTCCAAGCACTGACCAGGCCTGATCCTACGAGGCTTGTAAAATCTGACAAAAGTCACAGTTCAGAGTGATGAGACTGCTGGCCACCAACCTTCAGATTAAACAGACAAGAGTCAAAGATCTTGGCTTCTGCACACTACAGCATCTCTCTATTCAGGACTGTAATGTTTCTTTAGTATTCAACATCTTCCCAGAATCTGTCTTCCTTGAGAAGCCTTTTGTAGCGGTCTAAAAAATCTTCAAAGATTTTTAATTGTTGCCCAGTCATTTTAAAGTATATATAGTAATACACCTCTACCTCGATATAACGCTGTCTTCGGGATCCAAAAAATCTTACCGCATTATAGGTGAAACTGCGTTATATTGAACTTGCTTTGATCCACCGGAGTGTGCAGCCCCGCCTGCCCAGAGCATGCTTTACCGTGTTATATCCAAATTCGTGTTATATCGGGTGGTGTTATATCGAGGTAGCGGTGTATCAGATTCTTCCCCCATACATTTAGTCAGCCTATGGATACTCTACTAGGGTATAAAGACTAGGGCTGTAAGATATATTTGGTGAAGCCACTTGTAAATTCCCATTTTCATTTGTACATTGATCCTTCAATATATACCATGTTCCCTAACTTCTAGGCACTTTTTTATGGCTTTTAAGCCAAGAGAACAGGTGCGGGGGCACAGAACTCTGAAGTGATTTCCTGTAAGCATTCTACATCAGGCAGGCACAATACTGCTAGCTGCACTAAGGGAATGTGCACCACAGCGGCTGCTGTTTCATCCTTATATAGGGTGTAGTGGGAGCTCATTGTCATGCTGGCTCAGCTATCAGTCAATGCAGTATACAGTGAGGTGACAGCTTCACCACCTTCCCACACTCTTTGGAGTATCTATTGCCATCAATTAGTGGCAAATTCTCCAGCTCCTCGTGCCTCATCCAGGAATTTCCTGGACTAGGATTGTGGCCATCCCCTGTTCAGAGCCATAAGTGAGTGTGTGTTTGAAGCTCTTTTTGTTCTCTCTCTCTATTTCTTGCAAGCCCATGTAGGGCTACTAACAATGTACTCCATACCAGTATATAATTCATCACTTTACAGGCCATGGATGTATTCCTATCAAGAATTGAGCATGCCCTATTAACTCTGTTTCTTGCTGGTTCTCCTCTTCCTTCAATGTCACTCTGAGTTTTGGTCTTCTACTCCTCCTTCAAGCTCCAGGATTGAGACCTCAAAAACCATTGAGATGTCAAGGGTCAAGCTCAGGCAAACATGAAATGAAAATATTGTTTGCTGGGCTACATGCACCCTAGGCCATATTCTGTTCACTCAAGCTTAAACATTTGTTGAATAATTTAATGGGTACCTTTCATATCAAACGGTGAATTCCTACAAAAAAAAAAGGCTTTTCTTTGTTTTATTAGCATTCTATACTGCAGTGAAACATCTCTACATAAGACTTAATCTAGAAAGTCTACTGACTGCTGATCTATTCTCGGAGTAATCTATTCTCTTTAAAGAACCTAAATCATAATGACAAAGAAATGAACTGTATCACTTTGAATTCAAAGATAATCCAACACCATCTACATTGCTTGGTGGGGACCAGAACATGTTCACATGCATCTTTCTCACTAAACCAAACAGCAGATTAGAACTTTTGCTGTCCACACATCTGTTTACCCACAAACTTAATACATGAAACTCACGACCTATTGGTGATGCAGGTGACTGGTTTTCTGGGTCAATCAACAGTAACGTGTGTGAGTTTCAGTGGCCTGAATTTTGAAAAATACTTTAAAATTCTTTTATATTTAAGGTAGAAAACTGACATTTATTCCAATGTTCTGCATTGTTGACATACCTTGCCACTCATAAAACAGTAAGCTGTGGCATTTGGTCCTATTTATCCCATGTAGATTTCTACTTCTGTTTGAAGAAAACAGGAGCTGCTGTGACCACTGAAAGCACAGGCAGTCTTCTGACTTCCTAGTTTTGTCAAGCCAAGTTAAATATGAATCTGTAAAGATCATATTAGTGCTTCTGTTTCAAATGAATTGTTACTCTGTTTTTCATCTGTGCCACAGAAATAGGAGCAGGTTGAGTTTCTGTTAGAGATTCATCATGTCTAGCCTTAAAATTGCAACTCCAGACAGGTCTATCTCCATTTAACCTCTCCTTGTCTGGTTAGGGGAATCCCACTAATGCAGGGATCAGTAAACTTTGGCACACGGTCCAACAGGGTGCGGGCCGGTTTGTTTACCTGCCGCATCCACAGGTTCGGCCGATCGCGGCTCCCACTGGCCACAGTTCACCGTCCCAGGCCAATGGGGGCTGTGGGAAGCAGCGTGGGCTGAGGGATCTGCTGGTCGCCGCTTCCCGCCACCCCCATTTGCCTAGAGCGGTGAACCGCGGCCAGTGGTAGCCATGATCAGCCGAACCTGTGGACACGGCAGGTAAACAAACCGGCCCGGCCCGACAGGGTGCTTACCCTGGTGGGCCGCGTGCCAAGGGTTGCCGATCCCTGCACTAATGCAACCAAAGTTTACAGCAGAGGGCTCTGATAAGTTGTGGTCAGTCATAATAAGGAACAAGAGACACTATTTTAAATCATCCTTTGGGAAATAATTTCTTTTGTATTAAAAGAGAGCCTTGAATAATTGCTCAATATTTTACAGTTTGGATGATCACAGCAAACCTAAAAAAAGGATTAATTTCCCTTACTTTCCTATTGAAAATTACTAGTGATTTAATAGTTGCAGAGTCATTTTACCAGCAGTTCCATTCATGGAAATTACTTCAGTGGGTTCAGTTCCATGGGGGAAAATGTCAATGGGGATTGCTCTATGGAAGATCAAATTGGACCCCAATGATTTACTATTGTATGGAGTATAGTCTGGAGAGTACGCTATAAGATGCCATTAACAAAAAGATACCACAGAGTTTTGATCCACTTTCTAGTACGTGAATCTAGTCTCTCTTCCCTCCCCTGAATTTGCAAATATGAGGTTTATGGCAAAAGACAAATATCATAAGTAGCCCCACAAAGTACTTTTTTTTAAATGTCACCATGTTTAATAAGGTAGAGTAACACGATGCCTGAGCAAGTAGCATGTGACCCATTTTGCCTTAATGGACTAACAGCCTTTAAAAAATGTAACAGCTATTATTACATGTGGAATTACTCCAGATGTTTTAAGTTGCTGTGACAGTTCTCATTCTGAGTTCTATCATTTGTATGAATTCAGATACCCCAGTATGTAGGTGCTTAGATTCTATTGGGATAAATGAAAATATAAGAACTAAGAAGGTTGGATAGATAGCTGAATCTGAACTCTAAACTTCAGTGAAACTATGTGTTTACCTGTCTGCCATTGAGCCTTCCTTGATATCTGAATAAATCAATCAAATAAATAAATAAATAAATGAATCAACGAATAAATAATAAATAAATGAATCATGCCAGATGTGGCTGATTTTTTGACTGTGTGGCATATGAAATAGCTTGAAGGATATAGAGCAAAACCCCGTTTACCTAATTGGGACAGGGCCAGATCGGATAATCAAAAAATTGGATAATCTGGAGAATGGGAAAGTGCCACTTAATGACCACAGGAGAGATCACCCACTTCTGGATTTGTGTGTACTGGTTGTTCGCTTAACACGGAGAGCCGGATAATGGCGGGCCGAATGAATGGGGTTCTACTGTATATATTCCTACAGATGTGAGAGTTCCAGTAATTAATGGATGTTTCTCTAGCGCTTTAAGATTTTTGAATGAAAGGTTCAAAACGTGTGAAGTATTACTATTGCTCATTATCATTCAAGAATCAGAGGGGTAGCCGTGTTAGTCTGGATCTGTAAAAGCAGCAAAGAATCCTGTGGCACCTTATAGACTAACAGAGGTTTTGCAGCATGAGCTTTCGTGGGTGAATACCCACTTGCATCCGAAGAAGTGGGTATTCACCCACGAAAGC
>QXTE01000197.1:1122916-1238362 GCA_003942145.1 Platysternon megacephalum | reverse complement strand
CCCAACTAAATCATCCCAGCCAGGGCTTTGTCAAGCCTGACCTTAAAAACCTCTAAGGAAGGAGATTCCACCACCTCCCTAGGTAACCCATTCCAGTGCTTCACCACCCTCCTAGTGAAAAAGTTTTTCCTAATATCCAACCTAAACCTCCCCCACTGCAACTTGAGACCATTACTCCTTGTTCTGTCATCTGCTACCACTGAGAACAGTCTAGATCCATCCTCTTTGGAACCCCCTTTCAGGTAGTTGAAAGCAGCTATCAAATCCCCCCTCATTCTTCTCTTCTGCAGACTAAATAATCCCAGTTCCCACAGCCTCTCCTCATAAGTCATGTGCTCCAGCCCCCTAATCATTTTTGTTGCCCTCTGCTGGACTCTTTCCAATTTTTCCACATCCTTCTTGTAGTGTGGGGCCCAAAACTGGACACAGTACTCCAGGTGAGGCCTCACCAATGCCGAATAGAAGGGAATGATCACGTCCCTTGATCTGCTGGCAATGCTCCTACTTATACAGCCCAAAATGCTGTTTGCCTTCTTGACAACAAGGGTACACTGTTGACTCATATCCAGTTTCTCGTCCACTGTAACCCCTAGTTCCTTTTCTGCAGAATTGCTGCCTAGCCACTCGGTCCCTAGTCTGTAGCAGTGCATACACCTCATACAAGTACTGTAGTGCAATCTCTTTGTTGTGAAAGTGCAACTTACAAATTTAGGGGTTTTTTTTGTTACATAACTGCACTCTAAAACAAAACAATCTAAAACGTCAGAGCCTACAAGTCTACCCAGTCCTATATCTTGTTCAGAAGAGGGCAGCATTATCTCCTGCAAATGTAAACAAACTTGTTCTTCTGAGTAATTGGCTGAACAAGAAGTAGGACTGAGTGAACTTGCAGGCTCTAAACTTTTACATTGTTTTATTTTTGTTTGTTTTTTTGGGCATAATTCTAAATTTGTAAATTCAACTTTCATGATAGAGATTGCACTACAGTGCTTATATTAGGTGAATTGAAAAATACATTTATTTTTTTTACAGTGCAAATACTTGTAATCAAAAATAAATATAAAGTGAGCACTGTACACTTTGTATTCTGTGTTGTAATTGAAATCAATATATTTGAAAATGTAGAATACATCCAAAAATATTTAAATAAGTGGTATTCTATTATTGTTTAACAGTGTGATTAATCGCATGATTATTCACAATTAATTTTTTTAATCGCTTGATAGCCCTAATAATAATACCACTGTTGTTTCAGATCACTCCATGATAATGACTCACACATCACAACTCTACATCCTTTTTTTACATACTCTGTTGAATTCTAGTTAAGTATTCTGTCTGATTTTTAAGAGTTCACTATATCTGAGAGAATGCAGTTGGATCATGTCAACAAGGTTTGGATACTAAATTACTTAATTGTTGTTCAGTGAATTTCCTGAGGTTGATAATTTAGTGGGTCAAGATAGAAAAAGGCGGGGGAGTGGGGCTAACAATTTAGAAAATCAATGAATAAAGAAGAGGGTTTCAGTGTACACTTGTCTCAGTTCAGATGGAGGATTACTAGTTCAATTGATTGGCAATGAGAGAAGAAGAATGGTCTTCTGGTTAAGGCACTGGACTTGGGATGCAGATGTTCTAGATTGAATTCCAATGATTTCCTCTGTGCCTTAATTGTGATTAATCATGCGATTCTATAAAACTGGAATAATACTTCCTTATTTCACAGGCATATTGTGAGAATAAATACAGTCATATTTGGGAGGCCTATCATGATGCCGACATATAGGATATGGTCTACACAGCATTTTGGAGCCTGGGGAGTGAGCCTCCCAGCCCGGTTGACAGACTTGAGCTAGTGGGGCTTGTGCTAGCACTCTAAAAATAGCTGTATAGACAACGCTTTTAAGTTGTGGCTCAGGCTGGAGCTCGGGCTCTGAAGCCACGGGTGGCATCTCTGTCTCTCTCTCTAGTTGACAGCTAAAAAAGAAATTAAGGGCAACATCTTGTTTTAATGCGGGTTTTTAAAAACAGCAATGACCTTTGGAAGTTGCATTGTCTTTTTGCTAGTTTATGACAGAATCCATACTAGCCTGATTTGTCACAACACAGCATCAACCGCTGAGGAGAATTGTAGAACCGCTCTCTGCTTCTTATCTTGTTCTCTTTCATCTTTCTTATTTCTTTCTGCTTTTGTGTTTACCCTTTAGTTCAACCTAAAGACACCTTCAGCTTTACCCACGGGGAGGAAAAGCTAAGAAGAGGTGCAAAAACACATCTATATGAACATCAGTATGTCAGGGAGAGAGGCGTTCATATCAGAAGAGGATTAATGTCTCTTTTCTAGTGACTGGGGAGTAGGAAGAGGGGTGAGAGGGGAATGGCAGTGTGTAAAAAATGAAATGAGAGGGCTTTTGCAGGTAGTGCCATTACAGAAAAATGGTGTGGTTTAAGGGTTAGAGCAGGGGACTCGGAATTACGTTTCCTGGGACATATTTGGGATTGTACAACTGACTTCTGTGACCTTGGGTAACCTATGTGTCTGTTCATTCACTAAAATAATATATTTACTTTATGTGTGTGTTGAGACTTATTTACTTAATTTTTGCAAAGTGCTTTGAGGCCCTCGGGAGACAAATTATTATAATTAGTAATGGCCCATATTAATTGGTCCATATTCCTTTTATACCCATGTTCCACTAAGAGGTTAGGAAGAATGGCGAAACAGTAAAACTGTTAAACCCGATTCTTCCCTACGTTGCAACTTGTGGAGTCTGGGACCCTCCCACCTCACACGGTGTAAGAGCCCAGGCTCCAGTCCAAGCCCAAACATCTACACTGCAATTAAACAGCCCTTTAGCCTGAGCCCTACAAGCCTGAGTCAGCTAGCACTAGGGTTGCCAGTTTTGGTTGGACGTGTTCCTGGAGACTCCAGGACAGGGGTGAAAGTAACTTAATGGACTTACCGGTATGCAGGACAGCCGGGGTCCTGGGCAAGGTGGAGTGGGGGTTGGCGCGGGCCGAGGGATGTGCTGGCTGCCGCTTCCCGCCGCCCCCATTGGCCTCGAGCGGCGAACCGTGGCCAGTGGGAGCCGCGATCAGCCGAACCTGCGGACGCGGCAGGTAAACACACTGGCCCGGCCCGCCAGTGTGCTTACCCTGGCGGGCCGCATGACAAAGGTTGCCGATCCCTGGGCTAGATGAACACAATGGTCCCTTCTGGCCTTAAATATATGAAAACCACATTAAACCACTGTGTAGACACTCCAATTCAGAATTAAAGTGCCTTTAATTTGGTTTAGTTTAATTCACACCCAAGTGAAATCACCTTGTGTCTTGTCTCAACACTGAGAGCCGTCTGGCTGAGAATATCAGACTAGAAAAGGGAAAGATGCAAAGTGGAACACAAAGGAAACTCTGAAAACCTATTGCAGATGTTCACGTTAAAGCTTTGACTAATATTATATTTCCTCAACATCTGTAAAAGAAAAAAACATAAAGACAGAGTTTGAAGAGCATTAGTTTACTGTAGAACCTTTGAAAGTGTAAAAGCAGCAAAGAACCCTGTGGCACCTTATAGACTAACAGACGTTTTGCAGCATGAGCTTTCGTGGGTGAATACCCACTTCTTCGGATGCAAGACATCCGAAGAAGTGGGTATTCACCCACGAAAGCTCATGCTGCAAAACGTCTGTTAGTCTATAAGGTGCCACAGGGTTCTTTGCTGCTTTTACACTTTCAAAGGTTCTACAGTAAACTAATGCTCTTCAAACTCTGTCTTTATGTTTTTTTCTTTTACAGATGTTGAGGAAATATAATATTAGTCAAAGCTTTAACGTGAACATCTGCAATAGGTTTTCAGAGTTTCCTTTGTGTTCCACTTTGCATCTTTCCCTTTTCTAGTCTGATATTCTCAGCCAGACGGCTCTCAGTGTTGAGACAAGACACAAGGTGATTTCACTTGGGTGTGAATTAAACTAAACCAAATTAAAGGCACTTTAATTCTGAATTGGAGTGTCTACACAGTGGTTTAATGTGGTTTTCATATATTTAAGGCCAGAAGGGACCATTGTGTTCATCTAGCCCAGGGATCGGCAACCTTTGTCATGCGGCCCGCCAGGGTAAGCACACTGGCGGGCCGGGCCAGTGTGTTTACCTGCCGCGTCCGCAGGTTCGGCTGATCGCGGCTCCCACTGGCCACGGTTCGCCGCTCGAGGCCAATGGGGGCGGCGGGAAGCGGCAGCCAGCACATCCCTCGGCCCGCGCCAACCCCCACTCCACCTTGCCCAGGACCCCGGCTGTCCTGCATACCGGTAAGTCCATTAAGTTACTTTCACCCCTGTCCTGGAGTCTCCAGGAACACGTCCAACCAAAACTGGCAACCCTAGTGCTAGCTGACTCAGGCTTGTAGGGCTCAGGCTAAAGGGCTGTTTAATTGCAGTGTAGATGTTTGGGCTTGGACTGGAGCCTGGGCTCTTACACCGTGTGAGGTGGGAGGGTCCCAGACTCCACAAGTTGCAACGTAGGGAAGAATCGGGTTTAACAGTTTTACTGTTTCGCCATTCTTCCTAACCTCTTAGTGGAACATGGGTATAAAAGGAATATGGACCAATTAATATGGGCCATTACTAATTATAATAATTTGTCTCCCGAGGGCCTCAAAGCACTTTGCAAAAATTAAGTAAATAAGTCTCAACACACACATAAAGTAAATATATTATTTTAGTGAATGAACAGACACATAGGTTACCCAAGGTCACAGAAGTCAGTTGTACAATCCCAAATATGTCCCAGGAAACGTAATTCCGAGTCCCCTGCTCTAACCCTTAAACCACACCATTTTTCTGTAATGGCACTACCTGCAAAAGCCCTCTCATTTCATTTTCTACACACTGCCATTCCCCTCTCACCCCTCTTCCTACTCCCCAGTCACTAGAAAAGAGACATTAATCCTCTTCTGATATGAACGCCTCTCTCCCTGACATACTGATGTTCATATAGATGTGTTTTTGCACCTCTTCTTAGCTTTTCCTCCCCGTGGGTAAAGCTGAAGGTGTCTTTAGGTTGAACTAAAGGGTAAACACAAAAGCAGAAAGAAATAAGAAAGATGAAAGAGAACAAGATAAGAAGCAGAGAGCGGTTCTACAATTCTCCTCAGCGGTTGATGCTGTGTTGTGACAAATCAGGCTAGTATGGATTCTGTCATAAACTAGCAAAAAGACAATGCAACTTCCAAAGGTCATTGCTGTTTTTAAAAACCCGCATTAAAACAAGATGTTGCCCTTAATTTCTTTTTTAGCTGTCAACTAGAGAGAGAGACAGAGATGCCACCCGTGGCTTCAGAGCCCGAGCTCCAGCCTGAGCCACAACTTAAAAGCGTTGTCTATACAGCTATTTTTAGAGTGCTAGCACAAGCCCCACTAGCTCAAGTCTGTCAACCGGGCTGGGAGGCTCACTCCCCAGGCTCCAAAATGCTGTGTAGACCATATCCTATATGTCGGCATCATGATAGGCCTCCCAAATATGACTGTATTTATTCTCACAATATGCCTGTGAAATAAGGAAGTATTATTCCAGTTTTATAGAATCGCATGATTAATCACAATTAAGGCACAGAGGAAATCATTGGAATTCAATCTAGAACATCTGCATCCCAAGTCCAGTGCCTTAACCAGAAGACCATTCTTCTTCTCTCATTGCCAATCAATTGAACTAGTAATCCTCCATCTGAACTGAGACAAGTGTACACTGAAACCCTCTTCTTTATTCATTGATTTTCTAAATTGTTAGCCCCACTCCCCCGCCTTTTTCTATCTTGACCCACTAAATTATCAACCTCAGGAAATTCACTGAACAACAATTAAGTAATTTAGTATCCAAACCTTGTTGACATGATCCAACTGCATTCTCTCAGATATAGTGAACTCTTAAAAATCAGACAGAATAGTTAACTAGAATTCAACAGAGTATGTAAAAAAAGGATGTAGAGTTGTGATGTGTGAGTCATTATCATGGAGTGATCTGAAACAACAGTGGTATTATTATTAGGGCTATCAAGCGATTAAAAAAATTAATTGTGAATAATCATGCGATTAATCACACTGTTAAACAATAATAGAATACCACTTATTTAAATATTTTTGGATGTATTCTACATTTTCAAATATATTGATTTCAATTACAACACAGAATACAAAGTGTACAGTGCTCACTTTATATTTATTTTTGATTACAAGTATTTGCACTGTAAAAAAAATAAATGTATTTTTCAATTCACCTAATATAAGCACTGTAGTGCAATCTCTATCATGAAAGTTGAATTTACAAATTTAGAATTATGCCCAAAAAAACAAACAAAAATAAAACAATGTAAAAGTTTAGAGCCTGCAAGTTCACTCAGTCCTACTTCTTGTTCAGCCAATTACTCAGAAGAACAAGTTTGTTTACATTTGCAGGAGATAATGCTGCCCTCTTCTGAACAAGATATAGGACTGGGTAGACTTGTAGGCTCTGACGTTTTAGATTGTTTTGTTTTAGAGTGCAGTTATGTAACAAAAAAAACCCCTAAATTTGTAAGTTGCACTTTCACAACAAAGAGATTGCACTACAGTACTTGTATGAGGTGTATGCACTGCTACAGACTAGGGACCGAGTGGCTAGGCAGCAATTCTGCAGAAAAGGAACTAGGGGTTACAGTGGACGAGAAACTGGATATGAGTCAACAGTGTACCCTTGTAGTCAAGAAGGCAAACAGCATTTTGGGCTGTATAAGTAGGAGCATTGCCAGCAGATCAAGGGACGTGATCATTCCCTTCTATTCGGCATTGGTGAGGCCTCACCTGGAGTACTGTGTCCAGTTTTGGGCCCCACACTACAAGAAGGATGTGGAAAAATTGGAAAGAGTCCAGCAGAGGGCAACAAAAATGATTAGGGGGCTGGAGCACATGACTTATGAGGAGAGGCTGTGGGAACTGGGATTATTTAGTCTGCAGAAGAGAAGAATGAGGGGGGATTTGATAGCTGCTTTCAACTACCTGAAAGGGGGTTCCAAAGAGGATGGATCTAGACTGTTCTCAGTGGTAGCAGATGACAGAACAAGGAGTAATGGTCTCAAGTTGCAGTGGGGGAGGTTTAGGTTGGATATTAGGAAAAACTTTTTCACTAGGAGGGTGGTGAAGCACTGGAATGGGTTACCTAGGGAGGTGGTAGAATCTCCTTCCTTAGAGGTTTTTAAGGTCAGGCTTGACAAAGCCCTGGATGGGATGATTTAGTTGGGGATTGGTCCTGCTTTGAGCAGGGGGTTGGACTAGATGATCTCCTGAGGTCCCTTCCAACCCTGATATTCTATGACTCTATGAATTTAAAAATACTATTTCTTTTGTTTATCATTTTTACAGTGCAAATATTTGTAATAAAAATAATGTACACTTTGATTTCAATTACAACACAGAATACAATATATATGAAAATGTGGAAAAATTCCAAAATATTTCATTAATTTCAATTGGTATTCTATTGTTTAACAGCGTGATTAAAACTGTGATTAATCACGATTAATTTTTTGAGTTAATTATATGAGTTAACTGTGATTAATTGACAGCACTAATTATTATGTAAACAGTCTCTGGTATGGAAATAAACACAAATAAAAACTAAACACTAAATTCCCAAATTATTATCAGCTGCTTTTGGCAGTTAAGAAATCATTTCTTATAACCACTTAAAACATTTTTCTCCTGTTCTTAAATACACATCTAGTAGTATCAAAGATGTAACATGAATGCATTGGAGATCCAAATGCCTGTACCTAATTTCCTTTTCAAAATACACATTCTGATTATTCAATCTATATCGCCACTGAGTCATTGCTACACTTTGGCATAGACAGTTGCTTGTACTGGGATGCCTGTTTAATAGTCTCAACCAATCTACGAGAGGTTGGTAACCTAATACACATATGGATAAGCAGAGGCTTCTTTTATCCTTCAGATCTCCCCTTCAGAAGTTGATTTTTGTGATGAATAGTAATCTCCCATTCTCTCCAAAACAGAAGAAAAATGAACTTAAGGGTTTTGAGAGTTGCAAGTTGTACAAGAGCAAAGAGAATAGCGGAGTCTGTCTGTTTTCAAGTTCTCACAGCAACTAAGTTGAATCTGCAGTCTCAATGCCATAGTATTTTACATTAACTATACATGTTCAGTCAGGCTATATGATCTCAGCACAGTCCAACAGTTTTGTTTTGTGTGCATGGGCCAAGCTGTGCAGAAGAAGCCTAAATCAAGCATCAGTCAGAAATTACCCTAACCGTGATCTTCTTGTCACCTCTTACTCACGCTACCCAGCTGCGACAGCAGAGTACTTCACTAGCATAATTGTTAAACCTATAGATGCACACAACAATGCAGAGAACTTAGACAAGCAAATCAACTTCCACCCATATTAACTTTAGCTAGACCTCAGCTATATCCACACTCCTGCTAACCACAGAACATGCTTTATGTCCTTCATGAAGCTGGAAAATATCATTTCAGGTCTCAGGAAAAAAATGCATCAATGTCATTTTATTTTGATACTGTCATTCTGTGTAAATGGGATTTTTTTGCGCAGGGAGCTGGGTGGATGGGGGAGTGGTAGGTCTCATTTCACTGGGAGACAAGGAGCAGTACAAGTCAAGGAAATAACAGTAAGATCTACTACAATATGTTAAACTGAGTTTTCAGGCCCTGTGGGCATAAACAATCTGAAGATGTTGCAAATTGACATTCTACGTTCTGTAGGCTAATTATGAGTGACTGCACTAGTAATCCTCCATGAACTGTTCACCTTCTCATTGACAACAGTGCTATGACATAACCTGGCTTTAATAATGGACTGCTGTATCCCACATTGTAGTTTAATGAATTCTGATCTGACACTAACAATAGCTCGCCCCATATTAGTGTATTAGTGGTGGCCTGTGGCCTTAAAAAAATAAGGGAATTACACTAGGTTCATAGAACAATAGAATGAGTTTAAGTCTCTTTTGTAAATCACAATCAGCAAATAAAAGAGATACATTAATCTACAATATATACTAGAAATAGTCCCTGCCCCCTCATCCCTACTATGTGGGATAATTGACTCAGTGGTTCAAATATTCAATACATATAGTTGTGCCCACAAAATGTATGTGCACATGCACTAGTATGTATCTGCATTTTAAAAAGTTAACTGCATGTGTAAAGGGGTATTTGGACATGCAAGTACCTTCTGTGTGCAAAGTTGCATTCTTGTAGCTATGCAAATGTGTATTTTGTGCATCCCAATGCACACTTTCACCATGTACGTACACATTTTGTGAGGACAAGATAGGCACCTTAAAAAAAAAAAAGTTTAGCTCAAAAATCATCCTGATAAGGGAAAAAATATGAGTTGAATGCTGATCTCTGTTTCCCAGGAGATTTCAGTAAAGTTACTGCATCATAAAGCCCGAGTGTCTGAGCTGGAAATTTATGAAAGGCTGCACATTTTATCCTCAATCAAATGAGCTGACCAACAGACTTTTTTTTAACCTGACTACCATGGACCGCTACACTTAGCCATCCTCAGACAGTCAAACTGTTCTTTCTCTGTAAATAGGAAAGACTAAAAAAAAAGTGTCTGATTACTTTTTGCTTCAAGTAAAATGGTCTTTTTCTTGGGGGCTCCATTTAAACTAATCACCAGAAGTAGGTTATCCTCCATCAGATAAAACATCGTATCAGTAGAGATTCTGGGTTTGGAATACAGATAGTCATCATGTACTGTAGACCTCGTCTTGGATTACTTAGTCATTTTTATCTGTCATTCTATAAAATAGCTTTGAGATTCCTACATTTCCCACTGGGTTTTGCTTTAGTAATAATGTGTCTCTCCCCTTCACAATTACAGACAGCAGTTAAGATTTCTAACATCTTCTAACGTCTCTCATATTTTCAAAGGAAGTGAAAAAATATGTGGGGCAGGGGAATCCGAGATAAAAAGCTAACAGCCTATTTGCATTCTCTGTCCTGTGTTACAGACCACGTGTTTAAGTACATGAGCAGACAGCCAAAGCAACTGGGTGAGAAGACCATGCCCAGCTCATAGTTGCATGAATACAACATACATTTCAGAGGCCCAGTCACTTCACCTGTCTCCTCACTGAAAACAACAGGCACGACTACTTCAAGTCTGTTGTCTTCAAGTTTACATTAATTAACTGCTCAGGGTAGGGTAACTGCATCTGTTTGCCAGAATACTGCAGAGATTCTTCTCTGGTTTCCCCAGCAGGTGTCTCTTTGAAGTATTTATTTTAAACAGAATACAATTAAAGGACACCAGAAAGAGCAATGTTGACAACTGACATAGCAAGCTGCTACTCAAATGACAACTGAGCACAAGGTCTATCTAGAATACCTCAGATCTTTGTTGTGGTAGCATCATTTCTGGTAGTTATCCAACCTCCATTAGTAAAAGTTTCTGGAAAACTTATTTTTTCCTAAATTCAGTCTTAGTTGGAAATGTAATGCACTGTTCTAAGCCACCCGATCTCCTAGAGGAGATGATTTTCCAACTGTAACAGAATATCCACTATGATAGGCAAAGAGCCAAGATATAATTGGTGATACATAACACAAATTACAAGCAATGTAAATAGAGAATATGTTTCAAGGAAAGACCTCATTCCATTCCAGAAGTATGCCATTATATGAAGGGCAAAAAAATTAATGCTACTATACACAGAATAATTCCCGATCAACTATTTTAATTTGATGAGTGCTATGTATTAGATTATGTTGTATTATAAAATACCTCACCAATTATCTCGTTTCATTCATCATATAAAAAATCTCAAACATATATAGTAATTTTAAAATAAAAGTACCAAACAGCTGACATTTTATTCACAGTATGTTATATTATAATTATATTATACATTTAACATTTTTAATGGGAGCTGCAGGGACATGCTGGCCACCGCTTCCTGCAGCTCCCATTGGCTGGGAACGGCGAACCCAGTCTTGCGGCCCACCAGTGGATTACCCTTATGGTCTGCAGGCCTCAGGTTGCCCACCACTGTGTTATACATGCAGGTGGCCTATATGACCTAAGACTTCTTCAAACCCTAATTTTTACTATTTCATGAAAATCCCTACTGAGTCAGCAGGAAAGTAAAACAGTTCTGACTCAAGATGCTGAAATGTAAGGTAGTGCTCTGAGCAAGATCAGCTCATACTTATTCCGAATGGTAATTTTGTGCACATGTCTGAGGCAAGCCTGAGGCCTAACCAGTGACTTCCAACAGAGAAAGGAGAACCGACTGCATGATGTGAGCCTCACAGCAACACTTTCAAGTGCTGTGTTTCAAAAATGAATACAGGAGATTGCATGGGAGAGAGGACACAGAGGCAGAAGTATTAATTAACCCTCCAAAGCACAATTTTTAATTGTTCTTTCCTTCCCTTTTCCAAAAAGATATTTGAAACATTCTGAGAGCAAAGACCGTGAAAAGGAACTATGGACTAGGAACTAGAGGTGCTCACAGTACAAAATCCTACAGCTGACACAAGCAGAATATTCTCAAAGCTGCAAAACAGATTCTGCCATCCTTGCTTCCGGAATAGTCACAACTAAAGAAGGCTTAACTACTTGCAGAGTGAAGTACTACTCCATGTGAGCAAGCATGGCAAAATTAGGCCCTTAATGATTTTATTTTTCACTGACTTAAGATTGAATAATTATGTGCCAAAGAATATTTTGTAAAGTCGCTTTTTTTAAAATATGGGATAAGATTTTTCAAAAGTTCTCAGTTCCCTAATCCTGCTTCCACTGAATTTACTATTTAATTAGAAATTTCAATCAACACTCAAGTTTCCTGACTAATTTATGCTTCTATCCAACATGTTTACACACTGGTTTGTGCTCATAAGTGGTACACTAATTTTTTTTTTTTTAAAGAAAAAAAATCCATCACTTCTGTATTTGGTTCATCCAGTCTTATACAGGTAGAAACATAATATAAAACAAATATGTAGAATAGTAAAGCAGTGTCATTTTTCACTTTCACCCTATAAGAGTCTCCATAGGCTGCTGTCCTTTAACTCTTCCGAAAGGACTATGAGTCAATATTCCTATACATGGAAGTCACTACAAGTAGAGGAGTTAGAGAGAGAATTTTTTTCTGGAGAAATAGCCAGCTTCTGGAACTCTGCTATCCCATCCCCATATACTTTGGTCTGAGTTGATGGGTCTACCTGCATCTTCCTACTAACCCACCTTAGAGTAGCAAATATCCATTTCTTCTACACATTAAGGAGATCCATAACTCTCACAAAGGCAGAGGTCAAGAAAAGTTTACGATTTTTTTCTAGGAAATGATACTAGGGAAGCCTGCATGTATGTCTGTATATGCTGATGTGAGGCACTACAGAAAAGTAGGCTGTGGAATCTGGTGACTGCATCTATATCTGTTTTCTAAGCTTCTCTTCACCTCAGAATTCCCTGACCACAACCCTGTGTTTTGACCTGTCAACTTTATCAGCATCTCTTTTTTGCCTAGTATTCACTTGTGAGCCTGGCAAACTTAGAACATCTTTTTTTTTCTTCTTCTTCTTCAAAAGAGAAGACAACAAGAAATATTGCCAGGCAGATTCTTCTAGGCTTTGCCCAACATAAAGAATAATGTCATAGCATCTCTTTGCAGACATTCCTTGAGGTCTCATGCATTAGTATCCTCTTTTTTTAAATTAAATGTCTATTTTCAAAAATTGTGCAAATATCTTTTGAACAAATTTTAAGATTTCAAGCAAATCCAATTGATCCTACACTATTTATACATAAACTTAAGAGGAGCCTAGAAAGAAAGGGCTACTAACCACACAAAGTTATCATCACTGGAAAGGTAGAGAGATTTGAGAATTAATTTTGCCAACGGAGACATATAATGGCGAGGAAGTGAAAGAAGCATTACAAGTTGTGGAAAGAGATCACTCATATCTCAAAAAGAGAGCACAGATATGCTTTTTTCTTATTTGTTTCTTTAAATTCTTAGCTTTTACTATAGTTAGGTTTAATCTTTAACACACTGAAAATTCAAATATTTGGTCTAATTAAAACCAAGGGCCTGATTCTCAAATATGCCAAACACCCAAAACTTCTGCTGAAGTCAACAGGAGCTTGGGGAGCTTAGCAACTTTTCAAATCAAACTGTAAAAGTGATTCTGTGATAAATGTGGGTCTAATTTTCACACGCAGGTGCCTAAACTTAAGAAGAAGAAGAATGTAAATTGACATTTTGGTGCCACAATCACATTTAGATACTTAAAGTATGTATTTAGGTGCCAAACATTATAACCCAAAAACTGAGGTAGGAACTCTGGAGAGGTCCTGCAACTGGATTCTATTCCTCTTCCCCAACCACCTTGCAGTTTCCCCTGAAAAGCCAATTTTACCTGATACATAATTATGTGTATTTTGGGTTTTGGAATGGGAAATGGGTTGGATTTTCAGTCAGTGTTGACCAACCATGCACTTAGCACTATCTTTATACTTGGCTTTTTTTTTTTCTTTTTAAATGTTATTTTAAGTACTTTGTATTTTAACTGTGCAGTCCTCTGAGCATCAAAGTGGAGGTAGAGAGGAGATTTCAAAGGTTCATAAATACATTCACTTACATAGTAGTAGCACTAAAAATAAATAATACTCTAGAAATAGTAATTAGTAGTAATACTATTGGTCATTAAATGTAACAGTGTAGACACTAAGTGTTTATAATGTCTGAAAATTGGACCCTAATGCTATGCATGTCCGCATTAAAATTTCTAACTTAAAATAAAAAATGCCCTTGTGTCATAGCCAAATGGTGAAATGTGTCTGACAGTTTTAGACCTGGCATTCTTATTTGGCTCTTCTAAGGTTATATTAAGAGACTATTTAACAATCTAGAATCCATTTGAAAAACACAACCACTGGAATCCTGGAGTCCTGCTGAGAAATCCATGTTCTTTGAGCCATACTAATCTTAAAGGAAAAAGGAACAATGTGAATGGATGGATGGATGGATAAAATATCTGTCTGGTAATCAGAATGCTGACTACTTTATTGCAATAACTTCTGGAAGCTGCAAGAGTTTTGTACCTTGAAAGGTAAAGAAACAAAATAAATTTGTAAACATGTTTTTATATATTTTCCCCCTGCTGATATTGTATACCCAGACTGAAAGGACTATAGTAATAGAAACATTATTTTTTGTATGTTGTGGCTACAAGTAAAGAGAGAATAGCAAGCATGTGTGTATAAATTCAGTGAATTCCCATGAATAATAATTTTAAAAAAAATTCTATACCATAGACCTTTTTTCTTACACACTCATTGCAAATAGTTTTGCCCATATGGAAGTTTCAAAAACTTCAGTCTTGCAATGTAACAAGGATTTCCATTGTGAGGTGTTGGAATCTTCAACACCTTACAAGTTCAAGACCATAATGCTTAATTCACTGTCAGAGTTTGTGTTAGAAACTGTATTACAATGGTAAAGAATCTTCATTATCAATAAAGTGTCCATTGATTCCAATGATCATTTAGCCCAAATAAGGACTGAGGGACCAATCTTTCTATACTCCCATCTTTAGAACTGCCACTGAAGTCAATGCATAGAGAGCTCACGTGATTAGGCTCTCAGTAAAGACTGTAGCACTTAGCCCAATACTACCTGTTTTCCTGAAGGATTTCACTTGAGTGACAATTTTTTGGCAGCATATAAATACTTTGCTTCTCCTCCCACTTATTACTAAGACTAGATGTCTACTCATCTGTGGCAAAGATAACCGACAAGCTCTAAATAAAAATCAGTGCCTTATATATATTGAGAGTGTTATGAATTGAAGAGCAACATGGGATTCAAGGATAGAATCAATGTTTGATGGAAAAATACAGCACTCCTTTTGATTAGGCTGTTAGAGGGGTGTGCTTGAGTAAAAGGATCTCAATAATAGACTGAACATATGTTGAGAGAGCACAGCAATCCCATAGTAAGGACAGCCATACAAAAAGCCCAAGAGAACTGGGAAGCAGGGAAGTTTGTTCTTTGGACAATCCCCTGTGGTATCCAAATAATAGATACACATTAGCATTAGAGACCATATTGCCCTTTCTTAGCCAAAGGGAGGGTTGATCACAGTAGCAATGTGATTGGTTGTGGCAGAGAAAAAAAGGGAAAAGAGGGGGTTGGGAAAATTCATTGAACCCAGCCTCCAAGGTAAGTTTGTCCTCTTTCTGATGGCAGAGAAAGGGCTCTCCACACAACACCAGATTTTAAAATGACTCCTTGTATTACTCTGTGATGATTTGGGGAATTTGTCTGTATAATTTATGAATTCTGACTGATATTATGAAGTTGTTACTATGAAAATTGCTGTATCATTGAATATCTCCATGTAAATATGGAATCCATCATGGGCAGACAGGACCAGTATCATGTACCCATCAGACTAGGGACAATGGAGAGTAGTTAAGTTTAACCACTCTATGGTGGCTGCACAACGGATACTGCTAAAGCAAGGTGAACCACTTTTCTTCAGGCCATAGACCAGGGGCTGGCTTTTGGAGAGTGCAACATTCTCAAACAAGACAGACACAGAGGAGACAGAGCAGGGTGTTAAAAAGGACTCATGGGGGAAGGCTTTAGAGAGAAAGGCAGGAAGTTCTGGGCAGGAAATGGACATGATTTCATAACAGGGGAGGGCCCGGTTTAGCTGCAGGACCAACCAACATCAGAAGAAGCAAGCTGACAGAGTGAGATAGAGGGTCCATAGATCAGAAATCAAGAGTTGCAGCAGAAGGATCCAGGAGACCCCCATAGTACCCTGACCCCAGCCCAAGTAATGCTCCAGAGTGGTGAGGAAACTGAGGCAGGGAAATATATGTAGGGTTTATTACTTTTTATAGACCTGTGTATTTCTCATGCTATTAAGTAATGAGCAATAGTGTTTTAGAATCATGTGCAAAGTCTGTATGTGTGTTATATGTTATACCTGTCGTGTGCCCCCGAAGAGTTAACCTGTGAACCCAGAGCACCCACAAAGCTGGAATTCTGGAAGAGAAGGTGTCTAAGCTACGTAGAAAGTGACAAAGAGTCCTGTGGCACCTTATAGACTAACAGACGTATTGGAGCATAAGCTTTTGTGGGTATTCATGTGTCTGACGAAGTGGGTATTCACCCACAAAAGCTTATGCTCCAATACATCTGTTAGTCTATAAGGTGCCACAGGACTCTTTGTCGCTTTTTACAGATCCAGACTAACATGGCTACGCCTCTGATACTAAGCTACGTAGGAGTCTGAGGGGTCATCTGGACCACAACATCTCAACTCTCAGGACGGAATCCTAGACAGATGATCTGCATCCCAAAAGTGTGCCTAGAGACCCCAGCCCAGGGGCAGTGCTTGGACTCTGTTCAGATGCTGTAGGCTTAAAGCACAAGGATCCCCTCACAGCAGTCTGAGGAGTTCAAAAGAAGGAGTTCAACTAGATCGGTGATAAACACATAGTACATATAATACACATAGTATAACATTTGCACACTTTCTCTTTCTGGTTCACTACATAGTGTAACAGGGACCAGGAGCTGGTTTCACTGGCTACGATTTAATATTTACAAATATGTCTGTAATATGTAATAGTTATTTACATATTTATATTTTATTTATTAGAGGAGCATCTACAGACCCCCAATGAGATTTTTGGCCAAATTGATCTAGTTGCTATATAAAACACCTGTTAAAAGACAGGCCCTGCTCCCAAAAACTTACAGTCTAAATGACAAGATGAACAAGGGATGGATTAAAATGTATAATTATGCCAATATTATTGATGAAGAACCGACACAGAAAAATTAAGTGACTTGCCCAAGATCACTGAGGAACTCTGAGAGTCAGAGATTGAACCCAGATGTTCTGAGTTATAGTTAACAACTCCATGATTTAGCACCTAATAATTTATATTATAAAAATATACACTAGATGATCTTCTAGAAATACACAATATACAAAATATGCAGATAAAAATCAGGACAATAAGAAAAGATTTTACATACAAATCATGAACATGCATCAAATTTTCTGCTCACCTCAGGTAATTATATGTTTCAAGAGATGAGATGCTTGATACAGATACCTTACCACAGTAAAATCTGCCATTAAACATTCATATAGCTAAAGCACTATTCAAAGACTCTCAATTGCTTACTCAAATACAAAATGTGAACACCTGTAGGGAGCGGTAGATGTGGGTGTTACTAGAGAAGGGGGACAGGATCAGGAGATTCACAAAATTATTAAATATAAGACCATTATGTTGGATTCATAATTGGGCTGAGGAAGCACTTCCCTTTCACAGTGCTCTGGGCAGATGCGTGCTTACCCACTGTCACCCACAGTACCCAGAGGGATGGAATGGTTTATTCTCCCCTTAGGTAAAGGAAGCAATTGGAAAGGTCATCATCATTCTGACATTGTCAACGTGTGATTATCTGATAGTCCTAGATACCTCAGTTTTTGTCCCTCATGGCCCTCCTGCCATTAGCAGTATGTGTGTTTGATTCTGAATCTCATTTCATAACAACGCAAGAGTAGCTGAACTTCAGCACAAGAGGACCAGCCATCACCCCTGCCTGAGTAATCACCCTTCATGTTGCCTAGACCAGTGGTTCTCAAAATAGGGCCACCGCTTGTTCAAGGAACCCCTGGTGGGCTGGGCCAGTTTGTTTACCTGCCGTGTCCGCAGGTTCGGCCGATCGCGGCTCCCACTGGCCGCGATTCACCGCTCCAGGCCAATGGGGGCGGCAGGAAGTGGCGCGGGCCGAGGGACATGCTGGCCGCCCTTCCTGCAGCCCCCATTGGCCAGTGGGAGCCACAATCGGCCGAACCTGCGGACGTGGCAGGTAAACAAACCGGCCCAGACCTTCGGGGGCTTTCCCTGAACAAGTGGTGGCCCTAGTTTGAGAACCACTGGCCTAGACCCCCATTTCTTCTGTGGTGAGGCATCCCTCCAGATGGACCTGTGGATATAAATTGTGTTGAGCTTTGGGCACCCTGCCAACAAAGACCTAAATCAACAGACTAATGATATTTACTCTTGCTTTACCACTGCTTGGATGTCCTCATCAAAATAAAAATGTGTATCTTTCTCACTGTGCCTTATAAAAAGTAATTTGCCTTCAATACATAAGGCAAATATTAATATATCAGGGGAAAATTGTGCAAATCTAATTCAGATCTATTCTAATTCAGATCTATTAAGAGTTTGCTATCCTGGACATGCCACTAACGACCTTGTGTGACTGCAGGACTTTGCAAACAATATTTCCAAGTGAATGTACATTAAAACAATGAATGGAAAGGCCTGTTTCAGTATCTACAACAACCCCTGCTGGATGCCCTAGAACTGAGGCCTGATTTTCTTGCTGTTCCTCAAAACATACAAGATTCGAATACCATGAGCTCCGCCACTACTTGTGGCTGGAAACCGCTCATCAATGAGGGGAAAGCACCACAGAAATTGCAATAGTTTTCCTGAGTATTTAAAACAGATTTGCCCCCATCACTATCTTCAACGATGGTGAATATAGGAAAGGAAAGAGAGGTAGAAGTAGTCTGATGTTGTCACTGAAAGGGGTTATAATGAATTAATAAAGTTCAGTAGTATAAGCAGGAGGATAACGCTAAAAGGCAGGTGCTTTTATCAGCTCACACATGAAGGGGCAACTACAGATGTGGGAAGAAGCTTTTTCTTAAAGTTTATTTGAAGAAACATGCATTTTAAAGACTGTGAGGCAAACTCTTTGCTGGTTCAAATGGGTGAAACTCCATTGAAGTCAATGGAGAGCATCCCATTTATACTTGTACAGAATCTGGCCTTCTACTTTCCATGAATGTTTGCACCCTACCGAACATGAAGGATGTTCAAGTTTACTAAAGAATCTAGTTCTACCATTGACTCAAATTAGATAAAGAGAGACCAAGAACCAGTGCAGCTTATTGCATATGGCTTCTTTTTCATAGAAAAAAAATAGCTACCTGAATGAATGTGTATGCATGGTTTACTCTCTTCTCTTTCAGACCTTGTAGCTGCAAAGGCAGAACAAATAAATGACAAGATGTTTTCACTGTTTCAATGCAAAGCAGAAGGGGGGAACCTTTTTTTGGTATATTCATCAGTTTGAATGAAATGCTGCACATTATTTATGAGATGTCTGAGAAACAATCCATTGTGCAAAACAACGATAGTCAATCCTAGCCATAAATCCTCTGCTGGTCGATAACCACTATACCCCATTCCCTTAGCTGTGAAACTGACCTGACAGAGCCATAAATTCACATATTGCCCATTTTTCACAGACTAGCTCCCCCACAGAAAGTCTGCTGTGTACTAGCCATGACATTGGTGTAGACATTTACCAATTTATTAATATGCGCTGACTACTTTTCAGCTCCTTGCTGAAGAGCAGCAAGATGACAATGGTAATGCAACTGGGACATCCAAAATGCAGACTGAATAAAGAGGTCTTAGGGATCGTAATGTGGTAGTTTCATTTCACATCCCAGTGCTACACACTGAAACTGACAAATATGGGTCATTTTGCACAAAAAATTCTACAAAACCAGAATGCGTCAGTTCAAGCTAGTAAGGAAAATGTCTCTGGTTACTGGTTTCATTCTGGGAGCTGCCCAAAGAACTCAGTCACTGAAAATCTTATTAACATCTGGCATCAACCCAAAATCCTTCCAAAGAGCCCAAGTAATAATTAGTGCATTTTCAACGATTTACCCCTTTTGGGGCCAGTGCTCTAATGGGTTTTAGTGCCTGCAAATTGGTGCTAAGATTTGTTCTGTTGCATTAACGTGCACAGAGTGTTAAGGTATTTATTTGTAATGATACTGTTCCAGTCAGAAAGCCTGACTTGATTGTTAATGATACGTGAGGCTTTCAAGATTAGGAAGAAGGGATGGGGAAACAAGATGCAAGGTGTGGCATAGTCTGCTACACAGGTTGTCAGTTACTAGAATGAAAATCTTCACTTAATTCCATTGATAGCAGTCTGCAAGTTTTATAACAGGCATTTACATTTTCTAAACAAAGATTTTACAAGCTAACACAATCTATCAATTTATTTTTTGTTGGTTTTTGCTGTTGTCTTGTTTTTTAAATTACCATCTATTCAAAAAGTGATTATTTAACAAATAATTTCAAAGAAACATGTCCTTTCCTTCCATTATTCTAGTGCCAAGTGCTATTATATTTTTGATCCAGTAGCACAAAGAATAAAACAATACTGCATTATTTTCCTTCTATACCAATCCAGAGATCAGTGGCAGGATCAGTAGTGTTATTGCACTGCTGCTTAACAGCTTTTGCCGTTGATACATTAATTGGTTTATTGACTACTTTAAAGATTGAGAACGTCAGATTCATCCCAATGTGACTCTGTTGTGAACCTGCCCAAAGAATCACCATGCTCAATAACTTACGGCAGGGATCGGCAACCTCTGGCACGCGGCTCGCCAGGGTAAGCACCCTGGCGGGCCGGGTTGGTTTGTTTACCGTCTGCGTCCGCAGGTTCGGACGATCGTGGCTCCCACTGGCTGCGGTTTGCTGTCCCAGGCCAATGGGGGCTGCGGGAAGCGGCGTGGACCGAGGGATGTGCTGGCTGCCACTTCCCACTGCCCCCATTGGCCTGGAGCGGCGAACCGCGGCCAGTGGGAGCCGCGATCGGCCGAACCTGCGGACGCGGCAGGTAAACAACCAGCCCAGCCCTCCAGGGTGCTTACCCTGGCTAGCCGCGTGCCAAAGGTTGCCGATCCCTGACCTATGGTATATGCATTAGCGCTGTAATAGATTTATGTAATGAAAAAGCAACACTTGTGGGTAAACCTTTCCCACTCAAGCAGTGCTCTAGTGTCTTCCAAAGAACTGCTTACATAGGGCAATATTCTGCCACCCTTAATCAAGTTGAGAAGAACCGTACTGCATGAATAGGTACGCTACTTAATGTGAGTAAAGTGGTCTATAAGGATTATTCACATGTAAGACTGGTCAAGAATTTTCCCACAGAACCGTTTTCCATTGGAAAATGCTGATAAGATGGAACCAAAATGTTCTTCAGGAATGTGCTGATTCCATCAAAACTTTCGATGGAAATCGGGCAGGCTGGACAACCAACCTGCCTGCCTGGTTTCCTGACAGAACCAGTTGGCTGGTGGGTGGGCTGGCAGGAAGCCAGGATCTCTGGGGCTGATCAGATGGTCCTGAAATGTTTCAAAAGTTCCATTTTGCAATAAAATTCACAATTCTGACTTTTTGTTCCAATTTGGAATTGAAAAAAACCCACAAAACCCTGAAATTGCAGAATTTTCTGTGGAACAGAAATTCTAATTCCCACACAATTCTATTCACCTGACAGTGAAAGTTTAAGGATTGGGCCCTGGATATCCTATCAGTGATCACACACNACACAATTCTATTCACCTGACAGTGAAAGTTTAAGGATTGGGCCCTGGATATCCTATCAGTAATCACACATATATATATATATATNGCGTGGACCGAGGGATGTGCTGGCTGCCACTTCCCACTGCCCCCATTGGCCTGGAGCGGCGAACCGCGGCCAGTGGGAGCCGCGATCGGCCGAACCTGCGGACGCGGCAGGTAAACAACCAGCCCAGCCCTCCAGGGTGCTTACCCTGGCTAGCCGCGTGCCAAAGGTTGCCGATCCCTGACCTATGGTATATGCATTAGCGCTGTAATAGATTTATGTAATGAAAAAGCAACACTTGTGGGTAAACCTTTCCCACTCAAGCAGTGCTCTAGTGTCTTCCAAAGAACTGCTTACATAGGGCAATATTCTGCCACCCTTAATCAAGTTGAGAAGAACCGTACTGCATGAATAGGTACGCTACTTAATGTGAGTAAAGTGGTCTATAAGGATTATTCACATGTAAGACTGGTCAAGAATTTTCCCACAGAACCGTTTTCCATTGGAAAATGCTGATAAGATGGAACCAAAATGTTCTTCAGGAATGTGCTGATTCCATCAAAACTTTCGATGGAAATCGGGCAGGCTGGACAACCAACCTGCCTGCCTGGTTTCCTGACAGAACCAGTTGGCTGGTGGGTGGGCTGGCAGGAAGCCAGGATCTCTGGGGCTGATCAGATGGTCCTGAAATGTTTCAAAAGTTCCATTTTGCAATAAAATTCACAATTCTGACTTTTTGTTCCAATTTGGAATTGAAAAAAACCCACAAAACCCTGAAATTGCAGAATTTTCTGTGGAACAGAAATTCTAATTCCCACACAATTCTATTCACCTGACAGTGAAAGTTTAAGGATTGGGCCCTGGATATCCTATCAGTGATCACACACATATATATATATATATGTTGTAAGATTACACACACACACACCTAATGCACACCTAATGCACTAAAGCACCTAATGCACTAAAACACCCGTGTGTGTGTGTGTGTGTGTGTGTGTGTGTGTGAGAGAGAGAGAGAGAGAGAGAGAGAGATATTTATACACAGATCTTAGCATTTCCTGCGGAACAGTCAAGCTATCATTGTTGGCACCTATAAATAGGGTACATTTCACATATCAAGACTGTTAACATTTACAAGGCATTAAGTTACATAATTCACAGTAGAAGTTATCTGATGTCTGTAAATAGAATATGAGAAAGCAATGTTGAGTAAACAAAAGCACTACAAAGTAAGTAGAAAAACAACTAAGCATATCAAGAGGATTTGCACTCAGTTGATGTTGCACAAGATAAAAAGGGTTGAGGTTTCAGGATTGAAATAAAACATTGATAACAGGTCAAGTGACTTAGTGACTCTGCAGCTGACCTCATATCAAACCCAATTCTAAACAGAGTGAATGAGCATCATTCTGTAAATGACTGTAAAAGGCTTTAAAGCCATGGATCTCAGGCTCAGTAACTTATGAACAGCCTTGAGCAGAACATGCATTATGGGAGGTGTCATCACAAACGATTCCTTCCACCACCCAAATTTCACAAATTAAAAAATAACTAAATAAAAAAATCTGTATAAAAGCCTGTATTGTCACTGATTACTGAGTTTCCATATCCAAATACAGCTATCTTTGCACGAGGAAAATTGTTTAAAACAAACAAACAAAACAACAAACCATGTATGCAATGAAAGTTCTGATAAAAAAACAAAACAAAACAAAAAAACAACAAAAAAAGAACCCTTACTTACTGCTTTAAAACCAGATCAGTATTCAGTGTAACCTATAAAAAAGCTTGAAACCCTCAAGTAAATTTCAGGTCATGTCCTGCAATTGTAGTACAACTGGAGCGCCCATTGAAGTCAACTGGGATTTGTGTAAAAAATTGTCAGGAATCAGATTTGTCCTTCATTTATTATGGTTTGACCTTAAAAATGAATGGTTATGTAGCAGTCCTGTGCCAGTGTTTCCAATGTGAAAAGAACTTCTTGTTCTCAACTCATGATTGACTTTCATCACAGCAAGTCTATGTGTTCCATCACATTCAAGGAAATGACCCTCTCATAATGTACGAAGGACGAGAACCATAGGAAGTATTTAAATAGACAGAACATACCTACTTACTATCCTTTCAATTATCAAACAAGCATCTAATTCACTTATTAGTAAGGCAGAAATGTTGGAACGGTGATTGAAATATCTTTCTCTGAAGTCAAATAGGTTGTTTCATAAACCTTTTACACTAGTCATCAACTTAAGTGTGAAGGGGTGTATTTGTCTTTTAAAGATTGCCCAAGGAAAAGGTCATTGCTGAGGAAATATTTGAAATCAGAGAGAATAATTGTCTCATTTCAGTTTTAATACAAATACAAAAAAGGTCTATTTTTGAAGCATTATAATGAGGAAGAAGTGTTTGCCAGACAGATCTCAGTATAATCCCTGGGAATTCCTGGGATAAACACCTACATAGTGCTTTAGGAATGTATCTTCAATACCGCTCACCCCTCTTTGCTGTCAGGTAGCGAGTAAAGGAGTGTTTACCCATTGGCATGAGCTGATTCTGGCACACATGGAATCTCTAGCAATACTGCCATTGGCGACAATGTTTCCCAATTCTCAATATGTTCCCTTGACCATCATTTATCCAAGGTTCCCTTTAGGGCCCTGGCCCAAATTGCTCCTTTTAAAGGCGGTGAAGTAAGAGTGACTAGCCTTGATGTCTGGCTCCAATCAAGTAAGCCTGGGTTAGAAGTCTCACATTCTGAACATCCTCACAGCCATCATTCAGGTCCAGCCACCCATAGAGCTAGTGGTAAGGCCCAGAATTGTGTAGCCTGGCCATCTGGGATTTTGCTTATATTTGTGTACAGGGGTCTTTCACAAGTCCAATATGACAATTTCTCTTCTTTGAAACTGAGTCAATCTACGTATCCTCCATTTTGATTCTCCTTAAGCCAGATGCTTACATATCATATGATGTGGTCACTTTGGGGCAATTTTGATACTTCATAAGATGTTATAAATCACTCTTTTATTCAGAACTCAGGGACCGCAGATTTAGATTCTATCACACTGTGGGGTCAAGGAGGAATTTCCTGATTGGGTTTTGTTGTTGCTTTTTTTTTTTTAAACATAATTTGATATTTCATGGTTGGTTTTGTCTCATCACAGATTCTACCATTCTCACAATCCAGATACACTGCTCACTTTTATATTTCTAGTGCAGTGCAGCTTGCGTGTTGTTTGGCCTGTTGAGTGGTCCTTGCAAATAAAGCAAAGTGCAGTTGAATCAAATGACAAGCCCTTTCTGTACACACATGGTGTTGGGATATGTATTGAATGAACTGCTGGCATTTGAGGAGATAGGGGACACACTGTGTAAAAAGATCAACATAGCAGACTGAGCTATTGATTGGTCATGTGCAAACCAGTCCGAAGATGCAAACCAGAGGATGTGAAGACTCCCCCCAGCAGACTGCAGACCAAAACAGCTCCTAGGTTTCCATAACTGTGCACCTTACCAACAGCAGTTTGACCCCACACCATGTGTCTGTCAACCTGGTGCCGGGCAATGTCCCAAAAATAATGTTAGAATTTTTATTAATATATACTGTTTTCCCCTGAATTAAATACTGTAGCTAGTACAGTAAATAGATTCCAACACTCTTTCATTGTTTAAATGGTGTTTTCCCAAATCTGAGCTGTTTAAGAAATTGTCTTCAATTTATTTCCCCAACTAACTTTATTAAGTAATTAATACAACTTTCTGATAATGGAAATAGCTCTTTATGAAATTACCCCATGTCCCTATGAAGTCCCATTCATAATGCCACTTTACCAGATAGACTCTCCTCTAAGTATCTGCTCTGAGCCACACTTCTTAGGAATAATGAGCTAACAACTCAATGTACTTGTACATTATTTTAGATACCTAATTTTTTGTTAGAATTTATTTTCTCACTTCATGTGACAGAGTGTCTAATCTGCTAAGCTCTTGACATACCAGCAACTGCCACATTATTTTTCCTAAGACTCTCACAGCATATTAAAGGAGAAAAAAAAAGCCAGGAAATGAAACAGTAGCATGATGAACAAGTTTCTAGTAGAAACATTAATGTTAGTACTGTTTTAGCCTGCAGGTTGGAATAGTTGAAAGCTACTTCTTTGCAGGATATCCACTGCTTTCCCTAGGAGGCATAGACATAGCTTCCCAGAGTAATATACCTCAAAGAAAGGTTGGAAGCAATTACATTTCAAAACAGCTTAGTTAAATAAATAAAACAACTTTCATTCGTGACATGCTGCATTCAACCTGGAAAAAAACACCCTGTTTTGGGGGGAAGGCAAAAAGGTTGATATATTTTATTAGGCTGCCACAACAGTGCAACTTATGTATATATTGTGTTAAAGAGAGTTGATGGTACCTTAACTGAATTTGATAAACATCTGGTAAAGAGACCCTGGAGGTTTTGAAGGCTGGCCAGGAAAAAGAAATCTAGATATATCATGGAAGATTTCCCAACAGAACATTTGTTTCTATTCTTCTCCTGAGATAGAAAAATCTTGATACTTCAAAACAAGATCAAGCAAGCTTAGGAAACGAACATCAAATGATTATGTCCATAACATTCTCTCTATCAGTGAGACAGCAGGCACTGTATTCTGGAATATACTACGAGAAACACACATGCATGTGTAAGCTATTGTAGGGAACTTTCCTGGCTTCTGCACTACCCCAGTGAAATGGGCTAGCGAAAGGATCTGAGTCCTTGCTCCCACTTCCTTTACCCAGAGGCCTGCCTGACCTTGAGAGCTCCCCTTCCACTCTCCTGTGTGGCAGAGTCCTTGCAACCCCAACAAGTCTGGGCCAAGGATTCCTGGAGGACTCGACCCCCAACCTTGTCGTGGTCACTTAGGGCAGGGATTAGGGTGTCCCCATTCTGGGGTGCTCTCTCTACACTGGATGCTTCACTGACCCACTCATTACACACAGTTTAGTAACCAAGCTAAACAAGTGGAAAGCTCGCAGGAAAATAATAATAAACATGGAGATTCAAAGTTTCAGATGATTTCATAATTCAAAGACACTTCAATGTCAATCAAATGTAATGTTTTCAGAGATCACTCTGTATTTTGGAAAGCAGGATGCCCACCTAACTACTTTCAAGTATGGCCCTTCTCTGTAAAGGAACTTTGTAAAAATGGCATAGTGCAGTTCCACATTGGCTGCCCATCAAAATTTGCTCAGCTTATCTTCCAGCACTGTAGTCTCAGCATGCTATTTAAAAGCCAAGCTGTTGCCTTTCTAGCTCATGCACGACCACCAGCAATACAGATTCTGCAGGCCGAATGCTCTTCTCAGTTGCACCTGTCAAACCCTGTTGCTTTCAGTGGGGTTGCATGGGTGTAACTGAAGACTTAATTTGCAGACAGTGGGTTGAACAGTCTTGAAAATGGGATGTGGCTAACAATTCTTTTAATGATGCATGAGCCACAAAAGAGTCCAATTTACTCTCCCATAGCTGCATTGGTTCTGCAGGGCTGACAGTTGCATTAAGGAATAAATCTACCTGGCCCGGCCTGGTGCATACGAAACTGTCATTTTTACCCAGTCGATTTCCAGAGTAGAGCTGTGATTTAAGTATGAGTCTTCTTAGCCCAGCACCTTCCCTTACTCAAGTAACAAATGACAGGAATATGCACATTTTCCTTCCTTCATATTCTGTTTTAAACTTGCTTTCATATACCAACTCTCATCCCTGCCATTTCAGCATCCAGGTCTGAACACTCCTGTGAACATCCAAACCAATGGTGCCTTGGTATTCTTTTTCAGTTGTAAGTCTCCTTTAGGATTTGCTACTGGGCCAATTCCTTAGCTAGTGACTTCAGGGTAGGTATGCCAATTTACATCAGCTGAGGATCTGGTCTATTGCCTATTCTTTCATTAATCAGCATATTCCTGTAATCCATACCAGTCTATTTTAAAATTATTTTTACTTCAACCCACCTATTATAAATCTTATGTGGATCACAGTTCAGATAATCCTTTCTTATTTATTTTCCAAGAGACATTGCCCTCAAATCTGTCCACGGTCCATAAATGATTGATATATCTGACTGAATCAAGACTGAGCTGGTAACTATCAGCAGGTGCAAACTCAATATTGCAAGACCAATCCATTAGTATCTAAACACTATTAATAGAGTTGAGAGGATGAAGCACATTTTTTTCCATTCCAGGGGACAAGAAGCTGGCCACTTCTAGAAAAAAGGGTATCTCACATCCATTAAGGCCGGGAGAGACTCTGGTGAATATGTTCTCATCAGAATGAGCAACTCACCCCCAGACAGAGAGAAAGTTGGTGTCAGGAAACTATTTTATCATCTTATTACAAGATATTATTGAAGCTAAGAGCTCAGTAAGATTCAAAAAAGGATTAAACATCCACAGTAGCACTGGACAGAATACATTCCTTTATATAGGGGGATATAAACTCTCATTCTTCAGTGCATAAGCCAACCATTAACTGATGGCTTAGAAAGAAACTTCTTCTGTGGGGAAGATATTACATAATTGTCCATTTTGGAGTTCTCTGCACCTTCCACTGAAGCTTCTAGCATTCTCCACTGTTAGAGGAAAGGATACTGAATTAGGTGGAACACTACTCTGATGCAGGATGGCAATTCCTGTGTTCCTGTATAAGAAGCCTGAAAAATCTGGGAACTCAGAAAGGAAACCTGAATTTCAAAGTTTCCTGTGCATCTTTATTTTCCCTTTTTTAAAAACTGATATCACTGTGCTATCATTAACATCTTAAGCCCACTTTTAAAAATTGGGTGCCAATATCCCACATTAGGGTGCTCGAATGCTCACATGCAAAAATGTGCATTTGAGTGCCAAAATGTGGCATTTGAATGCTGAATTCAAACAGTCAAATTAAAAAAAAAAAGGGGTTCTGGCAGTCAAGCAGCATTAAAATGGAAGAAACAACTTAGTCGTATACATCTGAGAGAAGCAGTTTTGCCTTCTACACCTCTACCCCGAAATAACGCGACACGATATAACACGAATTCAGATATAACGCGGTAAAGCAGCGCTCCGGGGGGGGGGGGNGGATCAAAGCAAGTTTGATATAACGCGGTTTCACCTATAACGCGGTAAGATTTTTTTGGCTCCCGAGGACAGCGTTATATCGGGGTAGAGGTGTACTTAGAATAGGAAATAACTGTGGGACCTCACATAGTAGTTTGTTAACAAGGGCTGATTTTTAAACTGCAACTGATGTATTAAATAGAGGCTACTGTTTTACTTAAGGGGAAAATAAGATTCATACCCTAAAGAGGAGAGACACTAAATGAGGAGAGGGTGCATCCTTAGGCTTGGATCCAAGAGTAGTGAGGGAGAGTTTGTTTAATACTGTGACGGAGCACCATAAAGGAAGATTTTTATTCAGTAGCAGCAAAGGTTTTCCTCATTCAAAACTGTATCTGTTTGTACAGCAAAGTGGAAAAAAGGAGATTAGTTGTCATTTCAAGATTCCTTGAAAACCAGGGTATATTGAACTAAGTGGCTCTGAGATAAAGAGAGTGAGAGAACAGTAAATGAATAGCAGTTGATTGTACATATGAGATTCATGTTAATGAAATGGGAGTGGGAATCCACTGAGGACACAGTTTAAAACCACATCTCTGTCCATGTGGATTTCTATGAAATGTTTTTCATTAGGATTCCAACATCTATAATAATGCAGCCTCTTACTCACACTGTATTCAATTCTTGGCCCTTACAAATCCCTCCTGTCCTGCAGGGTAAAATCTATTGAACAACTTGGGGTTCTTTAAAAAAGGTCACTCCTCTCTTCCTGCAGGACAGGGGAAATTTTAAAAGGTCCATGCTTCATGCAAACTTGGGTACATTCTGCATGCCTGTAGTATTATAATTGATCTCTTGAACAGAATAAAGGAGAAAACAATGCATTTGTATGCTCTCACATTTACTTATATAAAACTGGATCGGTCTAGTATTTTAAGTAGGATATAACTTAATAAATTTGCCTTCAGTTTCTGGAAAAGAGACTAGATACTATATGTTCAAATTCACTTCTAAATACTTATAGGTGATAGGTTTACTGCAGTAATTCTTTCTGTGCACTTATTGTATGTCAAAGACAAATCTTAATACCGCATCTATGGTGAACACTCTTATAGGAAATCTCCACTCAAAAAGCTATCCACGCCACACACCACCCCCATAGAATCTAGTAGTGCTCCTTGCAGATTTAGCAACTGTAATCTGTGCACACATACACACTGAACCTGATTATTCTCAAGGTATCTCAGGAATAGCTCCACTGATGCCAGTCGGTCTAAAAGTGTTTTAAGGGGAGCAGAATCAGGCCCTCTGTTAGTCTAGAACCAGATTTTTCCCCCTCATAGATCTGATTTTTTTTAGCTTCCAAATAACTGACAATTTTTCTCCATTTAACAAAATGTCTACTTTGAATTTTAAATGCACAGCAAAGCTTTTTGTAAGGCATTGCCTCTAGAAGCAGGCCTGTATCTTTCTTTCAAAATACTTGGTGTAACAATGTAATGAGTCAGGACCTAAGACTTTAGAAAGCCAGGGCTCAATTCTTCACTGTCATTCTTCTTGTGTAATATTACTACCCAGGTCTTATGTAACACTTTTCATGAATAGATCTCAAAGCACTTTACAAAGGAGGTCAGTATCATGATCCACATTTTACAAATGGGGAAACTGAGGCATAGAGAAATGAGAAGAGAAGTGACTTGCCCAAGCTCAACCAGCAGACCGGTGGCAGAGCAAGAAATAGATCCTAGGTCTTCCAAGTCCCAGATCAGTGCTCTGTCCATTGCATAGTCATTTATGCCTGTGCAAAGAGCCTGTTAACAGGATCACTGCCATAATGGAATGATAGTGTTTTATGCCTACTTTGCACAGGCAGAAATGCCTGCACACACATAGTGAAAAGCAGTGGAAAACAGTAAGGGATATACACTGTAGCTTCCTCCTTTATTAACTCTCTTAATGATATTATCCCTGACTATCAGGAACTCTAAGGGGACCATAACCATTTGTTTTAAATGCCAAGTTAATGCTTGTTTAGCAACAGAATCCCTCTTCATAGATGTGATTTTCTAGATTCCTAATAGTAACTGACATGCGCTCCCCATTTGGATTTTTTTGTTTGTTTGTTTGTTACTTTGCATTTTGAATGTGTGGCAAAGCTCTATGAAAGGAGCTGCCTCCACAAGCATAGCTGTATGTTTCTTTTTTTTAAAAAGGGTGAACAGCATTGTGATAACAAGTGTGGGAAGATCAAAATGCAATTTCTTTTTATTATTCCTATTATTACATTCCACTACACAATTGCAACCTCTTCAGAGACGTCATCTGCAATATAATATTGATTTAATATGCCACTTGATACACTTGACGTGTCTGCAGATTAAAGATTTAAATTAATATGACAAGTGAAACACTAAGAAATTCAACAAATCACCAGATAGACCTATCCACACAGGGTACACTTTAGGGTATAAAAAGCCCAAAAGCAGCAGCAAAGGCCTAGGCTAGATTTAATTTCCTTGATTGATCTTGGGTTCTTTGAGCATATATTCATTATTCTATTATTAACTATTATCATTACTGATATTTATAAGGAACTTGTAAAACTTCCAAACTGGGTATAAATGTTGCAATCCATTTATTGAACATGCCAGCAATGAAAAATTTATTATTAAACAACTGCCTCAGGAAAACGTCAGTGGCCTTGTCACCTAGGCGCAAGATTGATAACATGTCATGTTCTGAACAAGAGGGCCCAATGCCTCTCAAATTTAAACCTTGAAAGGGTAATACTGAGCATGTCACAGCATAAGTCACATTTTTAATTTAATGTTTTATTAAATGTTAGATAGAATAAATTCATCCAGGCCTCACAGACTCTGTCTTAATAAATGAGTTGGCACTCTTTAAGAAGTAAAGAATGGTCACAACTTCTCAAGGGCATCAGAAACCCTGAAGCATAAGACACCAGTAAATACAAAAGGCAAAGGCAGCATGGACAGTGATATATTCACAAGCACCATGGGTGAGCAGACGCTTTCAAAATGCTGAAGCTAACAAAACAAGGGCAGTGAACTCCCAGTATGGGAAAAACACCTGCCGTAAGAAGCTGTGCTTGAGTGCTGTTGCGTGAAAGCGTCCACTACTGAGAAAACAGAAAAGGGGGCAAGTTTATCACCCTGCTGCTGCTATATTTCAGACTATGTTTATGATTTTTTAAGCACACAAAGCATGTTTAATATATTTATTTTGCTCCTGTCTTTAATTTTTTAAACTTTGTTTTCTACTTTGAGCACAAAAGGCAGGCTGACAGACCTGTTCCATCATTCTCTCCTTTCTCTATGCTTCTTTGTGGTACCTACACCACTTTGGCTTGTGTCCCCCTACAGAACTGATGTCCATATCAGTATATGATTTGGCTTCGGAAAATCCCTCAATCAACCCCTCCCCCACTCCGCTTCTAACCCAGCCTCAACATTCTGAGAATACTGGGACCAATGTTGTCTTTAATTCTTTGGGCTTCTGTGAGCTAGTGCAGCTTAGCACCAGTGATGCAATACCAGGCTGTCATGGCACAGCTGAATCCTTCAATATATGTCTGTTGGGTTTAATCTAATTTATTTCAATAGGAACAGTATTGCTCCTTAAAAAAAACGGACTGTGTTACAACAGGCAGTGGACTTGATTTTTCCATTGAATAAACAAATATACTTAGCACTGTTTTTCCTAGAAGAGTAAAAATGTCAATGCCCATCAATCTCCCATTTCCGCACATAACAGGCTGTAATACCAAATGTGCAAAAATACTGACTTAAGATATGCTAAAATGTTCTCTCTTGTAGTTTGTGCTTCCTGTTCATGTACTGCTGATGTGTTTCTACTGCACTAATAAGAGCATGTTTAAAAGGGAAGATGTTTCCAAAACTTTCTTTGAACATGGAAATATCCAGGATGTAAGAAAGTGAATGCCCAGGATGTACGGTTGACAACTTTCTGATTGCAGAAAACCGAATACCCTTGCCCCGGCCCTGGCCCGCCCCACCACTTCTCCGAGGCCCTGCTCCCGCTCACTCCATCCCCCTTCCCTCTGTCGCTCACTCTTCCCCACCCTCCACTCACTCGTTCATTTTCACCAGACTGGGGTAGGGGGTTGGGGTGTTGCAGGGCGTGAGGGGTGTAGGCTCCGGGTGGCGCTTACCTCAGGCGGCTCCCGGGAAATGGCCAGCATGACCCTCTGGCTCCTAGGCAGAGGTGCAGCTAGGCGGCTCTGCAGGCACCGCCCCTGCAGAGCCAGTGCTCTGGGAAGGAGCAGCGAATGGAGCCCCCCTGGCTACCCCTGCACTCAGGAGCCGGACATGCCGGCCGCTTCCAGGAACCGTGCGGAGCCAGCCGCTACGGGCAACTGGATTTTTAGCGGCCCGGTCAGCTGTGCTGAACAGAGCTGCCAAGGTCCCTTTTCAACCGGATAGTCGACCGCCTGGCAACCCTACCAGGATGTGTACAATAAAAAACCAAGTGAGTAACAAAACAAAGCATATGAGTGCAATGAAATTCTGAGTGTCAAGTCAACCCCAGGCGCACTTCTGTATCTGATTCAAAGGAAGGAAGAAGTACTTTCTCCTTTAAAACAGTAAAATATTAGCAGAGGGAGGTGGCAGTGAATATGCGGTGGTGTAAAAACAAAACAGAAAGATATACTCATTGCTAGTAAAAGTGATCAAAGAATCATATTGAGTAAGGCTGTACTCAATACTATCTCTATTTACGTAATAAAGCCACAGTTTTTATATAGTACACTATAACCTCAGAATGAGTAGTTTCCGATGAAAATTTTCTATCTATATGGTGATCTGATTCACTTCTTGGGTGCAAAAATGAAAGGCCCAAAATGTTTTCCCTCTATTATCTGAGAATATAATAACTTTGGCAACAGTGGGGTTATCCTAGGGTTACAGTGGTGCAACTGAGAACAGAATTTGCTCCAAAGCTTTTGAAACTGATAGAGGAGATACTTTATATGCAGGGTATGACTACAAAAGGATGAACTTACAAATGCTGTTTATTTCTTTATTATTATTTGTTAACCTTTTGTTATTATGTAATCAGAAAAAAATGCTTTAAAATATTAGCATCTCTTACATAGCCCCCTTTCTTTCACTAGATTATTTTTGTTATATTTGGTACTGAATCAGATTTTCTTTGGTACTAGGAAGAGTGAGGAGTTTACTCAGTTTAAATAGCAGTTATTTTGGTCATCCTTGTGAGAACTCAAGCAGGCTAGGCAACAGGGATGGCTCCAGGCACCAGCGCAGCAAGCGCGTCCCTGGGGCAATAAGCCGCGGGGGGGGGGGTGGCACGCCGGTCGCCATGAGGGCGGCATTCAGGCAGCCTTCGGCGGCATGCCTGCGGGAGGCCTGCCGGTTCCGCGGCTTCGGCGGCAATTCGGCGGTGGGTACGCCGAAGGTGCGGGACCAGCAGATCACCTGCAGAAACGCCACCGAATCCGCGTGACCAGCGGACCGCCCGCAGGCATGCCGCCCAAGGCCGCCTGACTGCCGTGCTTGGGGCGGCAAAAAACATAGAGTCGCCCCTGCCAGGCAATTTCATCTTCTCGAAGGGGAATCAATATTGGGCTTCTCTACTGCTTTGCACTTTGTGTAGTCATTTACATCCATGCAAAGTGGATGTAAAATATCACCATTTGAGAATGGTAGCACTTTACACCATACAGCACAGATGTAAATAACTATGAAAGGTACGAAGCAGTACAGAACCAAACCCAATATCAGTTTTTAGACAGGACAAAAGTACCTGCCCAGGACACATGCAAGTACCTGGTCATTTTTTCAGAGACAGGAGGAAGCACAATAGATATTACCTAACCATAGCAAGCTCTGCATATGAAATCAAAGGCTACGCTCCCTTCATCAGGAGCAGAGAGGAAAATACCTACTCTTGACTACAGTTGCTACCTGAACTCCAAAAAGTTCCTTGTCTAATAAAAATCCCAAATTTTGAACATGTGTAAAGAAAGTGGTACAGAGAGCAATACTAAATGCAGCACAGTCCATGACCCTTCATTACCCCTCCAAAAGATTCTATGCACTCATTGAGCAGTAACAGCTGACAAAGTAAACTCCCTGTAGATCAATTGTTCTGAACTACCCTCAAATATCTTACCAAAAAAAGGAACACAAAAAGATAGCACATCCAACACTGCTAGGGAACACAGACATTTTAGGGAAACTTCATGGTCAACAGGATCAAAGGCTAACGACAGAGCTAATTAGCAAGGGTCGGTGCTGGGGCCGGTGTTATTCAATATCTTCATTAACGATCTGGAAGATGGTGTGGACTGCACCCTTAGCAAGTTTGCAGATGACACTAAACTGGGAGGAGTGGTTGATACGCTGGAGGGTAGGGATAGGATACAGAGGGACCTAGACAAATTAGAGGATTGGGCCAAAAGAAATATGATGAGGTTCAACAAGGACAAGTGCAGAGTCCTGCATTTAGGACGAAAGAATCCCATGCACTGCTATAGACTAGGGACCGAATGGCTGGGCAGCAGTTCTGCAGAAAAGGACCTAGGGGTTACGGTGGACGAAAAGCTGAATATGAGTCAACAGTGTGCCCTTGTTGCCAAGAAGGCTAATGGCATTTTGGGTTGTATAAGTAGGGGCATTTCCAGCAGATCGAGGGATGTGATCATTCCCCTCTACTCAGCACTGGTGAGGCCTCATTTGGAGTACTGTGTCCAGTTTTGGGCCCCACACTACAAGAAGGATGTGGATAAATTGGAGAGAGTCCAGCGGAGGGCAACAAAAATGATTAGGGGGCTGGAGCACATGACTTACGAGGAGAGGCTGAGGGAACTGGGATTGTTTAGTCTGCAGAAGAGAAGAATGAGGGGCGATTTGATAGCTGCTTTCAACTACCTGAAAGGGGGTTCCAAAGAGGATGGATCTAGACTGTTCTCAGTGATAGAAGATGACAGAACAAGGAGTAATGGTCTCAAGTTGCAGAGGGGGAGGTTTAGGTTGGACATTAGGAAAAACTTTTTCACTAGTAGGGTGGTGAAGAACTGGAATGGGTTACCTAGGGAGGTAGTGGAATCTCCTTCCTTAGAGGTTTTTAAGGTCAGGCTTGACAAAGCCCTGGCTGGGCTGATTTAGTTGGGTTTGGTCCTGCTTTGAGCAGGGGGTTGGACTAGATGACCTCCTGAGGTCCCTTCCAACCCTGAGATTCTATGATTCTATGATTCTATGAACACTTTATCTTCATACATCACTGAGAGGGTATCATAAGCCAATATAGCTAGGGCAGTTGCTGTCCCATGCCAAGAATGAAAACCTAACTTACATGACAATGAAATTTGAGGACTCCACACATGAGAGCTGCCCTGCTCCAATCTATTCAGTCATGTTTCCTCCTGAATACAGATTGATCCCAAGATGGCAACTTTCAAGACTTCCCTAACCCAGCAATGGGAAACACTGAACCTCAACCAACAATGAGTCTCATACTTCCCTAGTGCTCTTCACAACCAGAAAAGCTGTGGAACTAACTCACAGTATAAGGCCTGATAAACCCTCAACACCTCCAGATCTGCAGCGAGTGACTAAGGTCACACCCAGGCAGAGGAGACAAAAGGTGGCTGCATTCAAGTAAATGGAAGAACTCCTTTTGACTTCCATGGGATGAGGATTTCACCATCAGCATTTGCCCTCTCAGGATACAACTGTTCTCAAGGAGGCAGACAGCTCAGACTAGACGTGAGCAATTTTATTCAAACATAATATGACAATTCTTTATTTTAGATACAGCTAAGCATCCACAAAGGATCTCCGGTTAGAAATTCCCTTTCCACCCATTATATGCTATGAAGACACCTGAAAGGATTTTAACTGTAAATTAAGTCTGTAGAGTGTCCTTTAGTAACCTTCAGTTTTGAAGATGAAAAATTGAGATTTCCCATCCACATGTACAGTGACTAATGACCCAATAAATTTGCAGACAGCTGGTTGCAGAATTCCTGAATTCTCTTAAAAAGGTGTCAAATAATCAAAATGAATTAAAAATAGAAGAGCCATAAATAGTGTATAAGAACTAATTCTCTAAGAATGCCACTTATTCCTCATGAATGAAAATGATCCTGTTTACTACAATACCACCATTTGTAAGTAGAAATGGTTGTTTTATCACTGAAAGCAAAAGCTTTCATAAATGAGTGGCCAAAATGTGTGTGTATTGTAAGTTCTCTCTAACTCATGCAAACCACATTACCATCCATGGAATGGCAGGAAAAAATTACAACACACGGTGTGACTTTGGGGACGTCACTTCATCTCTCTGGGCCTCTATTTCCCCTCCCACTATCTTGTTTATTTTGCCCATAAGCTCTTTGGAGCAGGAACTATCTGTTATGTGTTTGTACAGTGCTTAAAACTTGCCCCCATCTCTGTTGGTGATGGTACTTTTATAACCGTTAATAAATAATAATAAAAGTGTCCACACACATGCGCAAGTATTTGTGAAGGTATCATACCAACAGCCTGGAGACAGATGCCTATTATGATGCTACCCATCTTCATGCACATACTGTGTCAAGTGTGCCCATGTCACTTGCATCAAACAACTTCATTAACTCACTTCATTCAGTACCAAGACCAAAATGGACCTGTTTGTTTTTTTTAAGTTCATTATGGAGTTATTCAGTATATTTCATAGACTTTGGCATACTATATTGCTCTCTTCACTCACTCCACTTGTCTAGCGCTTGTCTCCTTTCTGTTCCTTCACAACAAATGTTTGTGTGAAAGACTTAACCTCTGCAGTTCCTGTTATCAGTAAGTCCTCCTGTAACAGGAACAGTCTGACTCATTGACTGACCATCTATTTTCATATCTGAAGTGATTTTTTTCCCACTTGCCTAGTTCGTACCTCTTAATTTGTCTCTTCCTCTATTTTATATATCTATATGTATCCATTTAAACTAGCATAGAATGTTGTTTGTAACAAAAAGCACTATACAAAATAAAGTGGCAATCTGTTCATCTACAGAATTGGCTAAAACACTTCCAGTGGAAATAAGAGCTGCCCCCGCCCCTGATAGCCTGCCAATAAATCTGAATCCTCAGCCAGTGGTGCCACATCACTGGCAACTTTTAAATCACAGGAGGTCAGACTAGATGATTGCAACGCAAGAAGGCCTTGTGATCTATGAAGCTACCTAGGGATAAGATGGTACTTCCATCTCCCATGCCCAACTGAGTCTTGACCTTTCTGCTGAGATTAGCAAAGGTGTCAATTAGTTCAGTGATGGCATGGATTTGGTCTTCTGGGAACTCTGTTATTACCAAGAGGACAAAGTTCAGAAGCTTCTTTTAACATTGGGTTCCTAAGAGGCATTACATGCCAATATCTTTCTGTAACAACCACCTTGGTGATATTTCTCAGTCATTTCCAGAAATACTGAATTTGCTTCTATCTATCACCACTTTCCAATACTGGATGATTTAAGAATTTATTCAGTTCTTTAAACTCATGATTTAAGTTGAAAACTGATAGTTTCTACATATCATCACCAGCTCCTTGAGCCATAAGCCAACAAGTGTCTGTTAAACTTGGTCAGACCAATGGACCAGGTATTCAAGACCAAGAAATGATGGCTTGTGTCATCTCTATCACAATTATACAGCCTTTAAACTATCCGATTAAGATGGGATTAACCAACATATTTATCAAATATTATCTTGTTTTGTCATAGGGGATGTGGCAATGGTGAACATAGGGAGAGGCTGTCTCTCCGTCTTACACAATTGTCTCATTTGCCCATAGCTCAGATAGAATCTTTAGTTATGCCAGTCTAAAAAAATGTATAGTTAAATGAGTACGATGTCCACTGAAATCAAAAGCAGAACAAGACCTATGGAGTGACATTCTGCCCTTATTAGATGCATATGAAAAGGTTCCACTGACTTGTGTTGGAAACCAGCTGGGGAATCCAAAGGAATAATTTGACATTAAGTTTGCAAATCTCTTGTTTTTAAGTCAGGCAGGGAAATATTTAACTAACATAGACATACCTTGTTTGAAAGGGAAACAACAGATGTTATACTCTTGGAGGAAGGGTTTCTTCCTAAAAGAACTCATCAAATTTTCCCAAAATTAGAAATTTCCGATTTAATTAATTGCTCAAAACTTAAATGAAAATAAATGGGATGAATTCTTAAAAAAAATAAATCCCTTTTCAACCCATTCTACTTCCCATCATAGGAAAGAGAAAGACCTGCATAAATTCTCTGAACACCAAAACAAACCTCACCAAGAGATCAAAGGATGTGAGATCTGTATAGTTTGTGCATGTATCTTTGTATAAGTTGATCACAAATATTTCTGAAATTAAGTTATATGTTGGCTGGTTTGTATATACTAGTCTATGGCAGGCGTGAGAAGGTTATTTCACACATTCTGTCCCCATTTTAAATTTCATATTATTGAGTTAGTGCCTAAAAAAGTTTGGAGCAACATAGGTGACAACTATATGTGAGTTTTAAGAACATAAGAATGACCATACTGGATCAGACCAATGGTCCATCTAGCCCATTATCCTGTCTGCCAACAGTGGCCGGTGCCAGATGCTTCAGATGGAATGAACAGAGCATGGCAATTTATCAAGTGATCCATCCCCTGTCATCCAGGAAATCAAAGATTTAGGGATATCCAAAACATGCAGTTGCATCCCTGAACATCTTAGCTAATAGCCATTGTATGACTTAACCTCCATGAACTTATCTAATTCTTTTTTGAATCCAGTTACACTTTTGGCCACAACAACATGCCCTTGCAACAAGTTCCACAGGCTGACTGCATTGTGTAAAGAAGTACTTTCTTATGTTTGTTTTAAACCTGCTGTCTATTAACATTTCTAACTAAGAAGCTCTGGTTCTTGTGTTATCTGAAGGGTTAAACAACTCTTATTCACTTTCTAGACACCATTCATGATTTCATTGACCTTTATCATGTCCCCCCTTTAGTGATCTCTCTTCCAAGCTGAACAGTTCCAGTCTTTTTAATCTCTCCTTGTGTAGAAGCTGCTTCATACCCTTAATCATTTTTGTTGCCCTTCTCTGAACTTTTTCCAGTTCTAATACATCTGTTTTGAAATGAGGTGACCAGAACTGCACACAGTATTCAATGTGTGGACATACCACAGATTTATGTAGTGGCATTATGATATTTTCTGTCTTATTACCTATCCCTTTCCTAAATGGTTCGTAACATTGTTAGATTTTTTGATTGCCGCTATACATTGAGCAGATGTTTTCAGAGAACTATCCACAATGACTTCAAGATGTCTTTCTAGGGGGGTAAAAGCTAATTTAGACCCCGTTGTTTTGTATGTATAGTTGGGATTGTTTTCCAATGTGCATTACTTTGAATTTATCAATACTGAATTTCATCTATCAATTTGTTGCCCAGTCACCCAGTTTTGTGAAATCCCTTCGTAACTCTTCACAGTCAGCTTTGGACTTAACTATCTGGAGTAATTTTGTATCATCTGTAAGCTTTGCCACCTCACTGTTCACCCCTTCTTCCAGATCATTTATGAATATGTTGAACAGCACTGGTCCCAGTATAGATTCTTAGGGGATCCTGATATTTACCTCCCTCCATTGTGAAAACTGACAATTTATTACTGACAATGTATTGTTTCCTAGCTTTTACCCAGTTAATGATCTAGGAGAGGACTTTCCACCTTATCTCATGCCTGTCTACTATACTTAGGAGCCTTTGGTAAGAGACCTTGTCAAAGGCTTTCTGAAAGTCAAAGTACACTACGTCCACTGGATCACTCTTGTTGACATATTTGTTGATCTCCATACATTGTAATAGATAGTAGGCCTGATTTCCCTTTAGAAAAGACATGTTGACTGTTCCCCCAACATATCATATTCATCTAAGTGTTTTGTAAAGTGCTTCAGAGAATATCAAAGATAAAATAAAAACTAACTGTTGCTGCTTCATAAACAATCTCCCTTCATGATTAGGCATGGATATAGTGCATTTTCAAACCATTTATCTCTTTGTCAATTAAATATTTGTCTCAGGGGCTTCGCTGAATGAAAAAAGGATGAGTGTTATGCAACATAAAATCTGTTGCGACATTGACAGTGTTACTCTTATTGACAGTTGTGGTTAGAGAGAGGGGAAATGTATCTGGCTAGTTAGCTCTGTCACTTTGAAAATCCAATATTCCCATGCATCAACATTTTAAAGAGAAACATTGCAGTATCTTTGAGCCACAACTTAGTTCTGATAAAATAACGAAAGAAAGAAAACAGAATTGAAATTTAAAATTTAATAGAAATATTTTAGTAATTAAAGGAAAATATCAATTGAAATATGTATGTATTTATTTATTTAAAGAATTTAAAACTTTCTTCTTTTGTGTTTGTAGCCCAAATGTAATAGTCCTGTAGATAAAGGAAAAATCAAATGGAAATTGACTAGATACAGATCAGTCTCATTTCACTGTTCACTGATGTACTCCAGCTGAGGATCTGGCCCTAAATTTGTAATAATTGTTTCATTAATACTAAAGCACACAGGTAAGGATTTTTATTTTATTAAGTATCATCTTTTACACAACAGTGTCCCTTTCAGCAAACTTCAAAGGTAAATATAGAAACTCTAGTCTTGGGACTGGAGCAGCTTGCGCTTAACAAATGATACATTTTTAGCAGAGGTAAAATTATTTGATTCTTTTTCATAATGACTTGACTACGCAGGGCATGAGCTTATTGCAAGAAATGACAGCAGTTTATTTTCTTGACAGAAAAGGACATAGAATAAGCCTTCCCACTGATTAAACTCTTAGTTTCCTATCTATTAGACAGAAGAACACTGGCCATTATGTTTTCAAAAGGGAGTTCCCATGAGAATAAATATCATGTGAGCAAGCTGATGTCAAAGTGTAGTTTGCTATATACTATTTTTTTGTAAAGTGTCCTATATTGCGGGTTAAATATGAATATCACATCACAAAGTGGTCAAGAACATCAGTCTTTTTGAATCAGAGACACTTGTATGTATGAAACTGTGCAAGTATCTTGTAATCAGAGACAGGTGGAAGAGGAATTTCTTTTCATTATAGCTAACTGGCAACTTATTTTGTACATCACCTGTCAAACACTAAATTTGATAGACTCTCTATTTCTCCAAATTGAAACAATATGAAAGGAATTTGTAACTAACATTAATTAATGGATTTGTCCATCTAGCACTACAATTTTCAGCAGTTTCTTTCTAGAAACTGTATATAGTTCCACCATACAATTTTTTTGAGTAGAGGGTTTTGTTTTTTCACCCCTGATCGCAGGTTATCTTATGCAGACATGCATAACTAGAATTGTACAAAAATGATACAGTATCAAAATATTATATCAATGTATTTGAAGGATAATGGGCCATCAAAGACCACGGAGCAGATTTTGCTCTCACAGTTGTTGGGTCAGATGATGAACCTGGTCAAGGTTGATTAAAGAAACATTTCCTGAAGCATTTTCCTGGCTCTGGATTCTAGAGAAAACTTACCAGAGAGTTCATGAACAAGTTTTCAGTAGATAGCAAGTTTCATCTCTGGAGTCTCCTAATTAAACTTGTTTACTTACCAACAAAATAGAAAACACAAGTCACCTTTGTTCAGACTTCATCTTGAGTTTAGTGTTAGTATGAACCTGAAAGCCAGACCATAAGAGGGGGGTGCAAAAAATGTGAGACCAAACCTGCTGCTAAGATTCACTGAAACTCATGTAAATGGAAACTGATGGGTTTTTCATATGTCTAAAAATATGGAACAGGATCTTTCAAATGTACCATAAGTGTCCTCTCCACCCCAAATCCTTTCATGACTCACTCACACTATATCATTTCACGTACTCTTCCATATATTAAAACTGTAAACTTTAAACACCACTTTCTGGGAACTATTACCAGTCATTATTAGAAGCTAACAGGATAGAAGAGCAAAAGCTATTAAAAACACTTTCTTTAAAATATAATATCTGTCAGGGGTTCTGATTTGCTGCTAATCTCTTGGGAAGGCAGATGGATGTGTACCGTTCTCAGTGTAAGGGAGATCTAAGAAACCTGCCTGAGAGCCTCTGATAAATCTTCTCTATGTTCACATTAGTTTTGATGAAGGTTCTGTGTGAAATGGAGAACAAAAAAAAAAATGCCTGTGAAAAATGCTCCCATTTTGTAGTGGAGTATTTTCAGGGTTTATTCCTTAAGGAGAAACAGCCCCAGACAATATTTTACCTTTTATTTCTTTGATGTATTAAATCATGGTGGGTTACATTAAAATTGTGTGGGCTAGAAGCACCATTTAATGAGTGACAGCCTCCGGAAATACCAACACATACATATTCTGTGATTTCCACCCCCTCCCCCCAAACAATGCACTCTTGAAAGAAGCATATATTCATTCTTTATGCTATTTAACATGAAAGCATTTCAGAAAATATATTCCGCTCAAGCATACACAGATAACATATTCTGAGTTTGAGCCAGCCTGGAGTGGCAAGGTGCTCCCAAGGCTTCCCCATGTGCATTCCAAATGCAAAGTGGCTGAAAACCTGAGCCTTCATTTGCCTAACATGAAATAGGTTTCTCAGGTTTGGCTAGCAAAATTGTTATGAATCAGACTGAAAATTTGCCTTTGGATGGTTCTTTGCTGTGAGCTCAAGTATTTGACATTTGTACTTTTGTAAATAAATGATATGGTGGTCATTTACATCACATGGCGGAATTTCTGTTCTTTGATTGGATTTCCTAACCTTCATTAATAGGAGGAGTGTCTGAACAAATTATGATATCCTATCCTACTCAACTTCTTTTATTGCATCCACACTGTAGTATTTTAGTGTCTTCCAAAAATAGACAAGATTACTAATATCAAGCAAATTTTTCTTTTCAGTCTTCCATCAAAAGAGTAAAGTTATACCTCTTTGTTAAAGTTGTTCTGTTTTAATATCAATAACACTTGATATGTTCTGCATTACTATGCAGGGCAAGGAAGTCACTGTAGAGAATTTTACTTATCCCTTTTTAGACCTCTTGATATCTTGTAATGGACTCTGTGAAATGCTGCAGAAAAGTTCATGAGTGATAATATGGTTGTATGAGTATGAAAAATCCACATATATCCATTGGTGAAATTTCTGTTTCATACCTGACACTTGACCAGGAATGTTTGTGTACCAGCTCTGCACAGATTTTCTCAATAAACTTGTTCAGAAAAGAGAGACTTGATACCAGGTAGCAGTTGGCAATCTCCACTTCATCCATAGAAGATAACTTTAGGGTTGGCTGGACTATAGCATGCTTTAATGTGTGAGGTACAATGCCTCTTTCAAATAACGTTTTATCAGACTTAGTCAGAAGAAGTCCTAATTGTCATTGACTCCTTTGCCAGCCAGGAAGGGAGTGATTTGTAAGTGGTGAGTCGCATCTCCATTCATACATCCTAGATTTCTTTTAGTGTCCACAGACTGAATTCAGGAGAAGGAAAGGCGGTAGTATGCATCTGTTTCTGGTGTCTGGTTCCATGCTGCCTGAGAAGCCTTCCTGTATGCAAGTAATCTTCTCACTGAAGGAGCATGATAGCTCCTGGATTCTGTTATGGACTGCAGGTAGTTAGGATTGATGGCGCAGACATTGATTCTCTCAGGGTGAGGGTGGGGAGCACATGAGAGAAAGAGAGAAATACCAGGAGATGAGCAGGCATGGGGATTTTTAGGACATTTTAAACCTAAAAATAGGTATTTCTTTCCTTTTTTTTCCCCCAACAAAAAAAGAGCATTACAAGAAAGAAAGATATAAGATCTTTATAAATAGCTGCTTTAGAGTTTACCTTCAGTTCTCTCATGTCACATTCACACAAAGCTAGGTCCTAAGTGTAAAGGGTGGGGTCCTGACTAATTTCCTAAGTGCCAGGGCTCTCATTAAGACAGTGTTTGGAAATGTTGTGATAAATGTTACTTCAATATGCAACAATATTTAATGTATCTGCCTAAAGCACTGATTGAATTCACTAATCTCCCATCTTCTGCCATTATTCCCCACAGTTACAGACACAGTTTAGTGGTCTCGTATATATGCTTGATCCAGGCATGATGGAAACAGCCACTTAACTCATTTGAATAGCTGTAGTAGTGACAAGGTCCCTCACAAGAAGCTACTAAAATAATTAAATACTGTAATTAAAAGGTAAAAAGCAAAGTACTGCTAATGGATCAAAAACTGACTGAGACAAAAAAAAAAAAAAAAAAAGCACCTCCCCACAAGTAGGAATAAATGGTACAGCAAAAGTTAACAGCTGGGTGCCCCAAGGTTCCATACAGGGCTCAGCTGTTTAATATATATTAATGATGTGAAAAAGTGAGTGAGCAGCAAGATGACAAAATCTGCATATAACATAAAATTGTTTACATTAGCCAAGTCCAGTGAAAACTAGGAACTTCAGAGGGACCTAAGCAATCTAGGTGAATGGACTACAGGACAGCAGATAAAATTCAAAGTGGTGCATGTTGGAGGCAGGGAATATAACTACTCATACACTTTACAGGGGTCTAAATTAACAGCATAAATTCAAGAAAAGGACCTGGGCATCATGGTAGACAACTCACTGAACAGCTCTGTTCAATGTGCAGCTGCAGTCAAAAAAACAACACACTCTTAGGATGCATAAAAATGAGATGGAGAATAATAAAGAATAGTATTATATAAAACCAATACTTTGTCCTCATCTAGAATACCGTGTGTAGTGCTGGTAACCCCATGTCAAAAAGTATATTAGTGAATTAGAAGTGGTTCAGAGAAGAGTCATCAGAATAAACAGGGGGGAAATGAATATGAAGAGGGACTGAAAAAATTGGTATAATTTAGCTTAGAAAGAAGATAAATCAGAGAGAGTATGATAAAAGTATATAAAATTATAAGTAGCAAAGCAGAGGTAGATTAGTAGCTTCTATATTCTTGTTTCAGAAAAGCAGCAGGTTCAAAACTGATAAAAGTATGTAATTTTTTCCACACAGCACATAGAGTGTGGAGCTCACTGCCAACAGGATGTCAATGATGCCAAGAATTTAGCAAGATTCAAAAAGGGTATGGACACGTAACTCTGGATATTCTTGTGATCCTTATACTAGCAAAAAAGCAGAATATAACTAAATGGGTTAGCATAAGATTTCCATGTGTGTGGGGAGGGGGGGGGGCTACCCCACCTCTACCTACTTCAAGGGGTTTTTGCCTTTTCCCTTGAGGCCTCTCATTCTGGCCACTGTCAGAGACAAAGGAAGTCCTAGCTTGAAAATGCCTATCATAGAAATCATAGCATCATAGAACTGGAATGGACCTCAAGAGGTCATCTAGTCCAATCCCCTGCACTCAAGGCAGGACTAAGTATTATCTAGACCATCCCTGACAGGTGTTTGTCCAACCTGGTCTTAAAAATCCCCAATGATGGAGATTCCACCACCTCCAAAGGCAATTTATTCCAGTGCTTAACCACCCTGACAGTTAGGAAGTTTTTTCTAATGTCCAACCTAAACTGCCCTTGCTGCAATTTAAGCCCATTGCTTCTTGTCCTATCCTCAGAGGTTAAGAAGAACAATGTTTCTCCCTCCTCCTTGTAACAACTTTTTATGTACTTGAAAACTGTTATCATGTCCCCTCTCAGTCTTCTCTTCTCCAGACTAAACAAACCAATTTTTTTCAATCTTCCCTCGTAAGTCATGTTTTCTAGACCTTTAATCATTTTTGTTCCTCTTCTCTGGTCTTTCTCCAATTTGTTNAAGGGGGGGCTACCCCACCTCTACCTACTTCAAGGGGTTTTTGCCTTTTCCCTTGAGGCCTCTCATTCTGGCCACTGTCAGAGACAAAGGAAGTCCTATCTTGCAAATGCCTATCATAGAAATCATAGCATCATAGAACTGGAATGGACCTCAAGAGGTCATCTAGTCCAATCCCCTGCACTCAAGGCAGGACTAAGTATTATCTAGACCATCCCTGACAGGTGTTTGTCCAACCTGGTCTTAAAAATCCCCAATGATGGAGATTCCACCACCTCCAAAGGCAATTTATTCCAGTGCTTAACCACCCTGACAGTTAGGAAGTTTTTTCTAATGTCCAACCTAAACTGCCCTTGCTGCAATTTAAGCCCATTGCTTCTTGTCCTATCCTCAGAGGTTAAGAAGAACAATGTTTCTCCCTCCTCCTTGTAACAACTTTTTATGTACTTGAAAACTGTTATCATGTCCCCTCTCAGTCTTCTCTTCTCCAGACTAAACAAACCAATTTTTTTCAATCTTCCCTCGTAAGTCATGTTTTCTAGACCTTTAATCATTTTTGTTCCTCTTCTCTGGTCTTTCTCCAATTTGTTCACATCTTTCCTGAAATGTGGTGCCCAGAACTTGACACAATACTCCAGTTGAGGCCTAATCAGTGTGGAGTAGAGCGGAAGAATTACTGCTTGTGTTTTGCTATGGATGTGAGCTCAAAAGACTCCTCATGTATTAAGTTGCTCACTTTCTTAAATGTGGGCAGGATCAGGGCTTAGTGGGAAATATTACAGGACAATAAAAACGATGAAATATCTTTCAACTGAAAGCCACCTACTGGAAAAAAAGCTATATAGCATCGTTCTTATTTAATACAACACAAATGCAAAATATAATGAAGCTACATTTGCAGCTAAATACAGCAATTCTGGTCCATATTTTGGGCTCTTATTGTAAAGGTATGCTTACTGACAATCACTTACATTATGTTAGTATCTATCTTGTTAGTTCATAATAAATGAAAGAATAGTATAAGCATAAATACTGCTTAGGAGAACAGATTTGGTTACAAACTGTTACAATAATGATCATGTATGTTTCAAGTGCTCTTTTGACTTCTTTCCAGTCTTCCAATTTAAACCCTTCAATTACCTTAAAAAGCAAAGAATGATGTTGAAATAGCCCTGCTGCATGAAAGAACCCAAATAATTATTGCAAACGATTGCAATTGATTCCACACTCCCTTTCTGCTTAGTATTCAGATTTGAAAAACCTGTAAACTGTATATTAAAATTAACATATGACACAATATATTGTATTATTCAGTTATGCAAAATTAAGGCTCTTACAGTCACATTAACTCATCCATATTGCACAAATGAGGTAGTCTCTCATTGAGTTTTACCTTTTAATCTGGTAGCTAAATAATATATATAGTGATATACATAATTTAGCTATGTAGCTAATATATATATACACACACATTAAAATATTTTTAAAATATCTTGCGCAAAATGCCTAGTATATGTAAGTAAATATTTGTTAACGTTCTGACTTAACTGTACAGCCTTACAATCACATTGACAAAGGTTGAGTTTTGCTTGGTGTTTTTTTTATTAATTTTGTGGTTTTAAGGAGAGAGAAAAATTCTTTGTTAATAATCTTACCATTAAAATGGTACCATCTAATCTTTGAAGTTCACATTTCATTTAGGGGAAAGGTAGACACAGGGACAGAATTCACACATTCTATGGAATGAATGGACTGTGGAGGGGACAGAATTTAGCACTTTACTAAAATGCCTGGGATAAAAGAAGGATACGGTAAGGATACATGGATACTTTTGTTATTGCTTTCTGGAGACTTTTCTGCAAGTAGCATTTACAGGGAAGCAACACATCTGCTTATATTATGATGGCTGTATCATGGCAACAGAAAAGGATAGCAATGCATGTTAAAAATATTTAAAAAGCTTAGAATTTGTAAAATACTCTGCACCGCAACAAAAAATGGCATAGAAACCCTAAAATTCTTGGTGGTATTTTTGGAGGACTTTATCAGTGTGTGTTTCAATGAGACATTTACATGTATAATGTTGTGCACACGTTCACCAAACAGCAGCCACTGTGACTGCCCCATAGGGAGACTGAGGAGGGACCTGTATCCCAGGAAGCTATGATCTTTCTCTAAACTCCAATGTGTTGGGAGGCTGCCTACATAGCCCTGCCTCTCCGACCCCTTTGCAGTGATGTGGAGACATTATGAGAATGCAAGGCAGGGAGTGAACATGTGTTAGTCCCTTATTCCACTTGCAGTCACCCCAATGCATACACAGAGCACCTGCACGACAGTCAGTAATAATCTGGCTCTTTATCATTATCAACTAAATGTGGCCAAGATTTTCAAAAGCGAGTAGTGATTTTGGGACCTTCAGTTTTTGGCTGAGCAACTCGAGTCACCTTAAGGGGCTCAGCATCAAAAACCTGGCCTTTTTGAGATGTCAAGTTGGGCATCAAAAAATTCTGGCATCCAAACATCAGTAGTCACTTTTAATTTTGTGGCCAAAATTTCCAAAATTACTAAGGACTGATTACATACTGAATTTGAAGTTTCAAATTCAACCATTATGTATTGTTTGCATGGGGCAAATGGCAATTTAGAGAGGAATATTTTTTTCAGACTCTCATAACTCAAACTTTGGGAGGATTTCCATTTAAAACTTTATAGAAACCAAGCACTGAAAACTTCAATACCAAATGTAAAAGTCTGAGGAAATCATGACCATATGCAAACAAGAATTCATCACTGAAAGGGGAAGAGATGATGGTAAAGCACAAACAAACTCTGGGACAGCAGAGAATTTAGCTTTTTAGTCTGAAACTGCATGACCACTATCTGAGACAAGTTGTATTCAGACAGACCGACCACCTTTTTCCCCCCCAGCTGCTCATAAATGTCTCACACAACTTATTTTGGGGCTGAAACTTACCATGTTTTTTCTCAGCCCAAAGATTCCCCCCCCCCCCCACACACACACAAATTGAACTATTACTAATGGGTTTTTGAGGCTGTTTTTCTCATAGGTTTCAGTCAGATACATTGGGCTTGTATGACCAAAAATAAGATAGAAGACAAACTTCAAGCTGAGTTGTTTTGTAGAGCCCATTGAGACTTAGAAGTTGATAACTTTAGAACAATTTTCCTACAAACATGGCTTTAAAGTTATGAACTTTAAAAAATAATAATTTTGTGCATGTATAGTTGAACTTTATGATTCATGTTTGTGCATTTTAAGTCCACCACAGTGTCATTAAAAAAAAAATAGCATGAAAAACTTGAGCATGCATCCTGTTCTTGAAACACATCCTGGGTGCTTGGCCTTAGAGTGCCACATTATAAATACCTTGGGCCTTTGGAGCTTATGCAGCCCAAAATACAATTAAGTTGCTCACTGACATTCCCATATAATAATGTAGGCATTTTCAAATAAACTAAAATAGATTTTTAATGTGTTTTAAAACTTATTCATAACATGCCTCAAGTTCAGCTTTATTCAGGGCTCACACACAAGGGTAGGGTGACCAGACAGCAAATGTGAAAAATCGGGACGGGGGCAGAGGGTAATAGGAGCCTATATAAGAAAAAGACCCCAAAATCGGGACTGTCCCTATAAAATCAGGACATCTGGTCACCCTACACAAGGGTCTTGGAAGTCCAAATCTATCTGAAAACCCTTAGCCCCATCATTAGGCCCATGGGTTTCACTACTCGCATGTGAGAAGGAGCACCAATGTGAATAAGGTTTGGTAGGACCAGGCCCTGAGATGATGTCACAGCTCTAAACCAGCAGTCATTTCAGCAGGAAGACCAATGTTCAAAGGTTAATCATGTTTAAAAGCCTCCATAAAGTCATCTTGTGCTATACAAACAGACAAGTTATTGCTTAGAGTATTTTTCCCTAATTCATCACTGAAACGGAGAGAGATGATGGAAAGCAAAAACAAACTCTGGGACAGCACAATTTCTCCTGCTGAATGAACACTGATAAGCAAATTCTGAATCATTGTTTCACCTGGTTTATGCTATTCAGTGACTGATGACCAGAAAACCCACAAATAAATTAAACAGTTTGTGAATCACACTGCTTTCCAGCTCATGAGTACCAGAGACAGCTCCACTCTTATTTCCCTTCTCCTAACCTCCATAATTGCTGGAGTTTAATGTGCTAGGCAATATTCTCTGGCCCAATCCTCCTTTCCTTTCACAAAGGAAAGGGAGCAGAAAGCAAGTTGATCTCGCATGGTGAGGATTCCACTCACGGGGGGAGTATTCAGAGGATATAGAGCTAATGTAGCAGGTTTCTATGCCAATTCACCCTGTCACTCCAGCTGCTTGGGGGCACATAAGGAAAGGAGAAGGGGAAAGGAATGGAGCAGTCCATCTCCTCCTGTTGGTCAATGGCCACTTGGGAGTTATAGCCAGCTGATGTAGATCAGCACCCAGGATGTTCTAACTTATGCCAAGGCTATTGCAGGACTGGTCCCTAGCATCAGGGAGCCATAACTGACAAACTTATGCCCCAACCTCAACTACACACCATGAATTTGTATCTGGCTGATAATGTGGCTTCCAACCTACCTATTTATATGGCCCCTACCTGTGTAGTATTTGACGGTTTCCCCCCACTATGTGATGTGCACAGCTGAAGTAAAAACAATAAATATTTTCGGAAGTCATCTTTCTTTAGCTTTTTCCTGTGTTGTCAGTGTGGTGTGATTTAACATTCCCTCAGTCTGCATTGCAACGTAGTATGACAAAAGCTGAAATATCAGCTGAGGGTGGACACTGCAGAAGGTAAGTGACTTAAACAGATGAGTCAAGCACTTAAGGGAAAGAAACATTTGTAGAGGAGGAACAGAGTACAAAAGGTAATGTAAATCACACATGGGCAAGTGTTGAAAAAGATGTAGAAAGATAAAGAAGGGCATGATCGCTCTCGCAAACCTTAACACTGTGTCCCATATTGTCCTTAATTCCACCAGCCAAATAAGAATTGTGTCTATTTCTAGACCATCCAACATGGCAAAATACCAGCGGAGTTAATTCTGAGCAATCCCATAATGCAACTTCTAAGCAATGACTTTGGATGCTTTACACTCCCTCCTCTGGGACAGTGGTGCTGACTAAGACTGGGATTATTTGCTCTACCAGAGATCAATAGCACACCTGGTGTGCTCACCTGGCATCTTGTAATTCTGAGATAGTGAGCTACACTTGCTGACTTTTTTTGCTTATTTTCTATCTTAAATTTTAGGCAAGTTTGATAAAGTGAATCCTCATGGAAAGTGTGATAACTTGAACTACTGGCTTGATCTTGACATACGACAGGTCTGTCTCATCTTACGCTGGGGTTACGTTCCGCGGTCAGCACGTAAAGGGAAAACCGCGTATAGTCAAAATTACATTGAGCGTAATGGCGGGCAGAATCGCCCGCACTACAGAAACAGTATTTAAATTGTTATTTTTCTCTTTTGTTGTTGTTTTTTCTTGTTTTTGCCAACCGCATAAAGCTGAAATCGCACATGTTAAATGCGCCTAAGATGCGACAGACCTGTACAGTCTTCAGTCAGGCTCAGCTTCATGATGAAGACAAGCTTCCTACTGAGGAACTTTTCATTTCTCAGTTGGACTTCTAGGTGCAAAATTACAATAGCCCTTCTTTAAGAATACTCTTTCTGTATTTTATTCCCTCATTTTCCACACTTTCAGTAGCTGCTATCTTGAAGAGTTTTATGTCTGTTTATTACATAAAGAATTCCCTTTAGCATGCCGGGGAGGACAAATTAAGGAATGCAACCTCCAAAGGCTCTTAAACAGATGGATTTTTTTAAGTCAAAGCATGAAAAAGGCTAATGAAACACGTATATCAGGAAAAAGACCACAAGAGAGAGAAAAAAAGAAACAAACTGTTGAAATTCTCTTTTTTTCAGCTTGAAAAAGTGGAACATATTTTTTTTCTTCTGTTTGTGTTGAACAATGAGCTGGCAACTATTTATCATAGAATTGTAGCACTAGAAGGGACCTCAAGAGGTCATTTAGTCCAGTCCCCTANCTGGCGAGCCGCGTGCCAGAGGTTGCCGACCCCTGATCTAGACCATCCCTGACAGATGTTTGTCCAACCTGCTCTTAAAAATCTCCAATAATGGAGATTCCACAACCTCCCTAGGCATTTAATTCCAGTGCTTAACCACCCTGACAGGTAGGAAGATTTTCCTAATGTCCAACCTAAACTGCCCTTGCTGCAATTTAAGCCCATTGCTTCTTGTCCTATCCTCAGAGATTAAGAAGAACAATTCTTCTCCCTCCTACTTGTAACAACTTTTTATGTACTTGAAAACTGTTATCATGTCCCCTCTCAATCTTCTCTTTTCCAGGCTAAACCAACCCTTTTTTTCAAACTTCCCTCACAGGCCATGTTTTCTAGACCTTTAATCATTTTTGTTGCTCTTCTCTAGAGTTCCTCCAATTTGTCCACATCTTTCCTGAAATGTCTCCAATACTCCAGTTGAGGCCTAATCAGCACAGAGTAGAGCAGAAAAATTACTTCTCGTGTCTTGCTTACAACACTCCTACTAATACATCCCACAACGATGTTTGCTGTTGTTGTTGTTTTTTTTGGCCACAGTGTTGACTCATATTAAGCTTGTGATCCTCTATGGCCCCCAGGTCCTTTTCCGCAGTACTCCTTCCTAGGCAGTCATTTCCCATTTCGTATGTATGCCACTGATTGCTCCTTCCTAAGGGGAATACTTTGCATTTGTCCTTATTTCATCCTTTTTACTTCAGACCATTTCTCCAGTTTGTCAAGATCATTTTGAATTTGAATCCTATCCTCCAAAGCACTTGCAACCCCTCCCAGCTTGGTATCATCCACAAACTTTATAAGTATACTCTCTATGCCATTATCTATACCATTGATGAAGATATTGAACTGAATCAGACCCAGAACGGATCCCTGTGGGAGCTCACTCAATATGCCCTTCCAGCTTGACTGTGAACCACTGATAACTACTCCCTGAAAACAGTTTTCAGCCAGTTGTGCACCCACCTTATAATAGCTCCATCTAGGTTGTATTTCCCTAGTTTGTTTATGAGGAGGTCATGCGAGACAGTAACAAAAGCCTTACTAAAGTCAAGACATACTACATCTACCGCTTCCTCCTATCCAGAAGACTTGTTACCCTGTCAAAGAAAGCTATTAGGTTGCCTTGACATGATTTGTTCTTGACAAATCCATGCTGACTGTTACTTATCACCTTATTTTCATCTAGGTGTATGCACATTGATTGCTTAATTATTTGCTCCATTACCTTTCTGGATACTGAAGTTAAGCTGACTGGACTGTAATTCCCCACATTGCCCTTATTTCCCTTTTTATAGATTGGCACTGTATTTGCCATTTTCCAGTCCTCTGGAATCTCTTCCATCTTCCGTGAGTTTTTGAAGATAATAGCTAATGACTAGGGCTCCATGTTTGTCACAGAGGTTGAGGAAGTAATGGATTACGTGACTTCCTGCGACATCCATGACTTCTGCAGCGGCCAGTGTGTCTGACCCCAGGGCTGCCCAAGCAGTTGGCCCCGGAGCCAGTCCTGGGGACAGCCACACCAGCAACTACTGGAGCGGCCGTGACCCACGCCGCTGCTCCGGCGGCCCCGGGAATCTTGCCCGGGGACCACCGGAGCAGTGGCCGATGCAGCTGGCCATGGGAAATGCCTGAACAGCAGTCTCCAGGGCGGCTGGAGCAGCTGGAGCTCGGTGGCTCCCAGCAGTGGTCCCGGGGCAGCCAGAGCAGTGTCTGGCCCCCCTGGGCTCCCTTCCCCGCACTGGTAGCAGCTGGAGCAGCTGCTGGCCCCCTGGTGCTCCCCCCATGGCGGTGGCCGTAGCAGCCGCTGGCACCCCCACCCCTAGATTCTTCAATGAGGGGTATTTATGGTATAAGACATGGACAGGTCACAGGCCGTGTTTTTTTGTTTCCTGCCCGTGATCTGCCCATGACTTACTAAAAATACCCATCATTAAATCATAGCCTTACTAATGGCTCAGATATCTCCCCAGTCAGCTCCTTGAGTATTCTAGGATGTATTTCAGGGGAGCCCACTGACAATTCAATCATTTTTCCTCATAGAAAAACTTAAATATAAGTGGAAGTTCACTATGGATCAGAATTATAATGTGTACAATATTTTGGGACTTTTATTCTAATTCTATTCTAATTTTGGTGCAGTTTCAATGTACCCAGAGTCAGTGTGTGTAGATTACCCTGGCATTATATTGAACATCCCCCAACTGACACTGTATGTACACAGGCCTGTCACTCTTTGAGGTAACCTGCTGCTCTTATGCCGGTAGTGGGTAGCATTCTAATGAACAGGCCACCTATGAAATCACATTTTGCTTCAAGAAGACTTTCAAACAGTTTTCAAACACAGAAGTGGCAAGTACTTCCACCCAAGAGCCATTTGCTCATAAACCAGGGGCTCTAGTTGAAATCTCAACAAGAAACTGCTTTTATGCTTCCTCATTAGAGAAAAAGCTTGCATGGTTTAGCTTCCATTGTGTCAGGTGGAGGATTCACTGTAGTGTCCCCTCAGCTTAAACATGTAAAACTTTCATTATAACCATGACAGAAATCCCATTTTCCAAGCATACTCCATCTCCTGCTGAATATACAAGGTTTAAATGTGGATGCAGTCTAAATCTCATTAACAACTCAGATCAACAGCTGCTATTGATTGTTGAAAGGCAAATGCATTGACTTCTAAATCTTAAAACAACATAGCAGCTCTCCACTTTGGGAAATGACAGAAACTGTGACTAGAATATTACGATTTATGAACTTTCCCTTCTTACTACATATATATTGTTGTGTTCAGCTGAGTCTGTTAAAAATAATAAGATGAATTTAGCTCCAATTTGCAATTTTTCACAAGCATCTATTTAAAAAAATGAAATGAGATCTAGCCTCTCCTTGATGCATATGGTAACTGTGTTTAAATCGCCTGTAGACCGATATCAGAATACAATGAGATGCTTCAGATGATCTAACATCCAATGTTAAAAGTTGTCCGATTTGGAAAGTTGTTTACTTTTTAAAAGCATAATCTCTTTCAAATGTACACATCCTTTGAAATGGCACATATCAGTGGACTACACACTTGAAACTGCCAAGACAGGTGAGCCAAATATCTGATTTACCACCAACTGTTTTGAATGCAAGCTGGGTCACAAAGGTTACAGGTAACATGGCTTTCCCTGCTGTGCCTGTCTGCCTTATCCTTGTGAGCAAGAAGTGTACTGAAATTTAAACCAACCCTGCTCTCCCAGCACTTCAGAGAACAAGCTTCCGGTACACTTCAGCATGCTGCCTGCTCATACGGATGGGGCATGCATGGCAAAGAAAATCTATCAGCCCCACTTGCCTGTGATCATGGACATTATGCCGTAATCTGCATTTGTTTGGGCAGGGTTGCCAAGCAGCATCAGCATTTTTTATTTCCTATATTAAAACGTTGTTCCAGTGGCTCTTAGTGGAAAGTGGGAAATAGCAAAAATCTTTTAAAAAGATGTCTATTTGAAGCTTATAACTTTGGCATTGCTCCTGTGAGCAGATTAGATTGACATCTGAACAAGTGACATGCAACCTAAGAAGAATTTAAACAAGCTACAGAAAACAACCATGGTCCCACTCTGTTCTGGAACAAGCATAGGGCTCTCACCAAGCAGATATCAGAACACCTTTTTCTTGAGGAGGCAGGGTTGTGGTGTGTGTGGGGGAGCAGGAACATCTGAGTCAAGGCCAAGTGCTCTCTGCGGTCACCTAGGGTTGCCAACTTTCTAGTTTCACAAAACCGAACATCTCCCCGAGGCCCCGCCCCTGTCTCTTCCCCGAGGCCCCACCCCCACTCACAACATTCCCCCTCCCTCATTCACTTTCACTTGGCTGGGGCAGGGAGTTGGGGTGCGGGAGGGCTCTGGGGTGGGGCTGGGATGAGGGATTTGGGGCGCAGGAGGGGGCTCAAGGCTCGGGGGTGGGGCCAACGGATTTGGAGTGCTAGAGGGGGCTGCAGGTTAAGGCAGGGGGTTGGGGTACAGGGAGGGGGGAGGGCTCTGGGCTGGGGGTGTGGGCTTACCTCCGGTGGCTCCCGGTCAGTGGCGCGGCGGGGGGGCGAGGCAGGCTGCCCGCCTGTCCTGGCACCGCACTGTGCACCCCACAAAAGCAGCCAGCAGGTCTGGGTCCTATGCAGGGGTGTGGGGGAACAGGAGGCTCCACGCACTGCTCTCGCCTGCAGGCACTGCCCCCCCCCCAGCTCCCATTGGCCACAAACTGGCCAATGGGAAAGCAGAGCCGGTGCTCGGGGCAGGGGGACGCGCGCGGAGCCCCGTGCCCCCTCCCCCCCGCCTAGGACCCGGAGCTGCTGGCTGCTTCTGGGGCACAGCATGGTGCCAGCCAGGAGAGGTAGGAACTAGCCTGCCTTAGCGTCGCAGCACCACTTACTGGACTTTTAACGGCCCCGTCGGCAGTGCTGACCGGAGCCACCAGAGTCCTTTTTCGATCGGGTGTTCCAGTCGAAAATCGGACACCTGGTCACCCTGCAATTCACCCAGCAGTTGCACCAACTCTGTCCCCCATTATGGGGAGTTACAGCCAGTAAGATAGATTTCCACTTGAAAAGTAACAAAGAAGCTGTTGTTCTGCCCCACATCGCTGGACACCATATAATGCAGTGGAGGAAGACAGAAGTGCTAATGTTCCAGAATAATCTAGGTTTTAGTCATGGTTGCCCTATAGCTTTACCCCAGTGCAAAGTGAGTGCATTCAGATTTAGTCGTATTTTGCATCCACTTTGTGGGGTAAACAAGTACACAACGAGCTTCAGGGCAATGATGAATCAGGCCCTAAATTTTCTAATGCTGAGGAACTGGATGTATCAGCACTTTGGGTGCAATGTAATAAGAACATAAGAATGGCCGTACTGGGTCAGACCAAAGGTCCATCTAGCCCAGTATCCTGTCTACCGACAGTGGCCAATGCCAGGTGCCCCAGAGGGAGTGAACCTAACAGGTAATGATCGAGGGATCTCTCTCCTGCCATCCATCTCCACCCTCTGACAAACAGAGTCTAGGGACACCATTCCTTAGCCATCCTGGCTAATAGCCATTAATGGACTTAACCACCATGAATGTATCCAGTTCTCTTTTAAACGCTGTTATAGTCCTAGCCTTCACAACCTCCTCAGGTAAGGAGTTCCACAAGTTGACTGTGCGTTGTGTGAAGAAGAACTTCCTTTTATTTGTTTTAAATCTGCTGCCTATTAATTTCATTTCGTGACCCCTAGTTCTTGTATTATGGGAATAAGTAAATAACTTTTCCTTATCTACTTTCTCCACATCACTCATGATTTTATATACCTCAATCATATCCCCCCTTAGTCTCCTCTTTTCCAAATAGCAACTCTTAATAGAGTTGGGCATAAACCAATGTTGGATCCTAACATCCCAAACTTTAGTCAAGTTTGAATTTAGTTACAGATCTGACCTTTGTAGCAAGATCTTACCATTTAAATGAACCAAGCTGAAAAATCAGATCAAATGGCCCTGAATTTTGGTGAAATTTATTTCTCAGTTTGCTCACCTAGGTACACAATGTAAAAAATAATCCTTGTTAAAAAAATGTTTAAGACTCAAGTGAAACTTACACACCCAAAAAGGAAACTCAGAATGGGCACTTAAGAAGCTTTTCCAATTTACAGCTATACTGCAGAAGGAGACCTGGTTCGAATAAAATAAGAACCAACCCCAATCATTGCACAGAATTTGAAATGATTGTGCTGCTGCAGACAAGTCTCTCCGTGTGAAGTCAATGGGAATGCGTAATGTGAAATGGCTGCATGACCAGGTCCTGAATGTCTGTGAGAGAATGAGCAGCTGCAGTGCTGCACAGCAGTAATAACAACTGTTTAAGAGGCTAAAAGGCAAAGAAAGGAAAAATGCTGTAACCGACCCCCACAAGAAAAAGAAATGGAAAAAAATGCACACTGGTCTTTTGCACAGGTATAGAGCTGCCACTTTAAATTACACATCCATACATCCTCCATCATTGTCCTGGAGTCATTATGCCTTATTCAAACATACTGTTTTCCTCAGTCACCATAAGCCCCTCACCCTCAAGTTCCACTTGCTCTCAGCGCTATAATTTGACTCCAAGGATTCAAGAAAATTAGGTCATATCTACGCTAGCAAGCTTACGCCGCCTCAGCTGTACCGATGCAACAGAGCCACTGTAAGATCACCCATGTAGCCTCTCTATGCTGATGGGAGAGAGCTCTCCTGTGAACACAATAAAACCACTTCCACAAGCAGTGGTAGCTGTGTCGGTGGGAGAAGCTCTCCAGCTGACATAGCACTGTGCACACTACCACTTATACTGGGGAAACTTATGTCACTCAGGGGGTGGGTTTTTTCATACTCCCGAACAACTAAGTTTTGCCAACATAAGTTGTAGTGTAGACATGGCCTTAGTGATGAAGGGCTTAATTCTTCACTTATCAGTTTAGTCATTTACACGTTCACAATGTGGCTGGAAAGAGCTACCTTGATCAAGTAGCATTTTACACCCATTTTGTACTACCACTCATTTTCACCTTGCCAGGCAAGTTGTGAAGAACATCTTGTAAAGAGCGAGCACAATGGAATATAACATCATGCAAAATATCCCCCTCTTTGCAGAAGATTAAAAATGTTCCCATTTCCCTCCCCCCTTCATCTCATCCTGAGCTAAGGGGCTACTATGTTTCTACCTCAATACACATCCAGGAGTGACGCAGAATGGGCATGTTATATGATTCTGCAATCTACTTGTTGTTGAGCTAGCACAAACAATCAATGGAATTAGGATGCAGGCAGAAGTCAGTGAGCAAAATAACTGTTATTTATTAGTACAAAAAAGCAGCTCCCCTCCTGCTGCTGGGGTTGCTCTGCTGTTACTTAACATTTTCATTTCCTACAGTGGAAGAAAGAGCAGACACACCTTGAACTCCCTTTCAGAATGATTTCTTCACCATCTATCAAGGAGCCATACCTCTGGAGACTGTGCGTGTGTGCGTGCACCAGTGGATACTCATGCACCCAGCACAATAATTCCATTACAGGAGTTTAATTTGTTTGTGTATAGCTACTTTGATTTGACTGTTCTTCATCAATTTTTGCAATCCAAAGCCATTAACTATTACCAATAACAAATAATCCACAGACACAAGCAAACATTCATACCTGGCCCAACCATTCAAGAAATAGCCAGGTTTTATTTTTGATCATATTTACCAGTATTTCATTTAAACTATTAAATGTCTGCATCATTATCTAAATATGATGCCTCATATTCAGTAAGTTAGTGCCAGCTTCTAATCGTCTTGTTATAAAAATGGCTAGAAATAAAAAAAAGAAAAGATAAATCAATCCTCTGTCATCTTCTACTGAGCAGGTCGGGGCCAATAAAGATTTCAAAGAAGAGATGCCTCACCTTCGTTAACAAGCTGATTAAAAGGAGCCCAAGCTCTCAGAAAGTAAAGGAAGACTCAGAGCAGATTGTTCACCAAGAAAGCAGCTGGCATCATAAAATCAGTAAAAGCTGGCAGCTCATGCTGGCACTGACTAACCAAATGCCTTCAGGGTAAAGTGCCTTATAGATTTCTGTAAATGAACACTGATTTGACAAGAAGTCAGACAAATCCACCTATAACAAGTGATGAATTCCTACAATATTTGAAGCAAAATGGCGTATTGAAAAACAAAATGAGAAAATTCCATACTGTATGAACAGGACAATACATACACCCTGTGACTTCAGTCCTTAATATACTACAAACATTAATATGTTTGCCCCTTCTGGATATGACAGCTTAGATAATATTCAGGGCCTTGCCAAGTTATTCCTGTTGAGAGGAGAAAGGGATAATATGTCATATATTTCTTTTCTGCAAGCTTGTTTATTTATTAAGAGTACACAGAAAGTTATGTTTCCCTGAACACAGGCAGTTCCCTTGCTCAGAAATTAGAGACTGCCTTTCCAGTGAATTTGAGCCAAAAGAAATTCTGTCACCACTGATTCTCCCACTTTCTGTTCCTTTCTCTGCAATCAGGCCTTGCCATGTGGCCCAGTTTCTTGGGTGGTGGCTTCTAGTGTTTCCAGCTATCACCACATAAAGGGGCATTTTTGCTCCTTTTAGTGAGCAATTGTACTCCATGTCCACTGTAAGTAGGACAGAATGTAATCAACTTCATCGGCAGCAAGGGAGACTTAGGTTATATACTAGGGAAATCTTTCTAATTATAATGGTAGTTAAGTACTGGACTAGGTTACCAAGAGAGGCTGTGGAATTCCCATCATTGGAAGTTATTAAAAACAAGATAGACAAAGGATGGTCTAGGTATGGGATTCCTGTCAGAGACGGTCTAGGTCTACTTGGTCAGCATAGTGTGATGGACTAGATGACCTCTTGAGGCCCCTTCTAGCCCTACATTGCTATGATTCAGCCTGAAGGAAGGGTACTTAGTACACCCATCAGCTTTAACCTGGTGCTATTGATGGCAGCCATTAACACCTTCCAACATAACAATACAATGTTGGTCTGTCTTCTACCAATTCATGAGTGACATCTCTCTTTTTACTGATCTTGTTTTTAGATGCATAAGCAACAAATCATGATGTATAGCAAGATATTACCATTAAAATATTGACTTCCACGGAGTGCAAATGTGAGAGCAGAATTCTGGGCATTATCTTTGATCTTTTTGAGAAAGAAGAGTATTTACTAGATAGGAATTTGCATTGGGGACTCATTTAAGCAGAAATATCTCCTGACTGACAATACAGTCAGAGAAAGAAGTCTTTGCCCTCATTTTAATCACCTTGCAAGTGCTTGAGAAACTGACTATTGGGTGAACTGTATTGCTCAACCAAGCATACCGAACAATGTATGTTCTATATGACTAGTGTATTCTTGACCACAAAGTAGCAATTACTGAAAACAGTACACCCTATACCAGGGGTAGGCAACCTATGGCACTCGTGCCGAAGGCGGCACTTGAGCTGATTTTTGGCGGCACTCACACTGCCCGGGTCCTGGTCACCGGTCCGGGGGGCTCTGCATTTTAATTTAATTTTAAATGAAGCTTCTTAAACATTTTAAAAACCTTATTTACTTTACATACAACAATAGTTTAGTTATATATTATAGACTTGTAGAATGGGACCTTCTAAAAACGTTAAAATGTATTGCTGGCACGCGAAACCTTAAATTAAAGTGAATAAATGAAGACTCGGCACACCACTTCTGAAAGGTTGCCGATCCCTGCCCTATACAATACTAGAGAGGACATTTAAATTCTTTCTGTCAGTCATCCAAGCTGAAGCATCTCTTTCTTTTCCTGAACTTCAAGTTCCCGCAGAAGTGTTGATAAAACACCTTTAAAGGAAGGCTGCATTAGTTTTATCCAGCCCAACATTCCATTAGTTTGCATGGTAACAAGAACACTTGTCACCATGAATAAACTCAGAAGTGTATTTCTTTCTTCAAATGAGTAATAACCATTGATGTTTTTGAGTCTTGGCCTTGACTTGGCACCAGTTTTCCATCGACTTTAATGGGAACAGAATCAGGCCATTCTAGAGTGTGCCATCTTACTGCAAATAAATGTTTACTGTAACATGAGCAATACAGGAGTCCAAGTGTAAAGGACAGAAAGTCAGTGTTCAATCTGCTTTAATGTTGGTTTAACAGTCTGGAGGAAAATGGTAATGTTTAATATTTAAATATCAAACATTTGGTTTAAACATCAGAGTGTTAAACCAATATTAAGGCAGGTTGAAAACTAGTTTCTAGTGTCTTCCATTGGTCTTTGATGACACTGTGTCAAAAAATGCGGCTCCAAATTTGTCAAGTAGCCATTTTTCAGCAACTGGCTTGACCCCGGGTTCACAAATGTCAACTGTAATTAAGAATAACATTTCAAAATGTATTCATACTGCTGGACTGAGCAAAATAGATGCAGATTTGCATTAAGGAACATATCTTGCAGGGTGCTGACTTCAACTGGAATTGAGCTTAACAAATTGCAGGGTCAGGACAAAAGTTACCCAATTGGTACACTATATACAAACACACAGGACAACATGAGGTAAAACCTAGATGATAACCAGGCTTTACCATACAACAGAAGCAGATAAATCATTTACAGTCCTCCCCCAGGACACCTGGTCTCTTAAGAGCAAATATTGGGCTGATTCTCCTCTCAATTTCATCATTGTGTGGAGAACAATTGCTCACCAGAAGGAACAATGAATTGCCCCTTTATGCAGTGATAGCTGGAAACACTGAAGTAATTCCAGTGACAGTAATTCCAGTATATACTGATGTGAGTCAGAACACATGATTAACTTTAAAAAGGAAAAGAGGTTTGTCCCTAAAATCTACTTAGACCAAACATATTTGGTTTGGTCCAGATAAGCCTTGGATAAGCTTTTACACTACGGGTATGTCTACACTGCAGTTAGACACCCACAGCTGGCCTGGCCTGTGCCAGTTTACTTGGGCTCACACGGCTCAGACTAAGGGGCTGCTTAATTACAGTGTAGATGTCCGGGCTTGGACCTGAGCCTGGGCTCAAGGCCGTCATGCAAATAGAATTCATTTCTGACCAGTATGCTGCAACAGCTAAAGGGAGGGGGGCACGTGACCTCCCCACGTGACTCTTCACATGACTCCTCCCCGCCTCCAGACCGGGGCCCCACGCTCTCCCCCTCTCCCCTCCCCATGATCCATCCCAAGTTACCTGGTGGGGAGCCTCTGTCCTCCTACCGCTGCGTCAAATCGCAGGGCTCCCTGGAACCGCAACAACGAAAGGAGCAGAACATGAGGCCGCAGCTCCTCCAGCGCGTCTGTAGCGCCCCCAGTCTGTCCTCCTGCGGGGCTGCTGTACAGACCCCAAACAGGATTCAGGAGACGCAGCTGCGTGGAAGGGCTGGGGATGGTACAGCCACGCTGGAGGAGCTGCAGACGTGGGGTCACCCAGCCGCTACATGTTCTGCTCCTGCTGTGTCTTTCCGGCATGGCATACTGGCTATAAATATCTTACTGGTCCGGTGTACCGGACCGGACCGCCCTACTTGCACCACTGGCTCTAGGATTCTGTGAGGTGCGAGCTGTCTACACCACAGTTAAACAGCCCTGCAGCTCAAGTTCCACGAACCTCAGTCAGTTGGCACGGGCCAGCCACAGGTGTCTAATTACCATGTAGACATACCCTAGGAAGAATTATACAAACCAAACCTGTGACTCTCCTAAGATTCAAATTTCCTCTCATTCTCCAAAAATACAATGGTATCCCCATATCATTCATTTATAAAAAGCTAACTTCTGTTCCCACTGAAGTCAATGGTAAATCTGCCATTAATAGGGTGACCAGATGTCCTGATTTTATAGGGACAGTACCGATTTTTGGGTCTTTTTCTTATATAGGCTCCTGTTACCCCCCACCCCCGCCCCGATTTTTCACATTTTCTGTCTGGTCTCCCTAGCCATTAACTTTAGTGGTACAAGATCAGGTCCTTAAAACACTACAGTTTGCATGCTATTGCAGTGTTACAAAACTGCTGTAGAATGCTGTAGTATTAAACATGCACACATACTACTATTTAAAGATAAATGTAATTATTTTCTTCTCCCCTCTCACCAGCACTTGCTAACAAGTTAGTCTACATTTTGGAATAAATCTATATCATATCATATTTTAAAAAATGATGTTATGCAAAAGTTTCAGCAGTGCAAAAAACAGATACAACCAGAAAACGTGTACAGTGAATATCCTGGACTCATTTCAAGTCAATGGGAGTTTTTCTATCAACTTTAATAGACCCATAATTTCACTCTTACTTTTTTGTCGTCTTTCATCTCTCTTAAAAATTGAACTTTGACATTTTGAACATAATAAATAATACTATGAATACTTATTTATCATTTCTATAGCATTACAAGTGTTTATGAAATGTCATGGACACATAAGACAAGTTCCCTATCCCAAAGAGTCTGCAATTTTTACAAAACAGCTCATAGTTTAAACTGAACCTTAGTATTTCAAGCTTTTAATGTACACTTTGATACTCAAGATTTTAATCTCACAAATTTCAAGGAATTAGAGTGTAAACACATGCTCTTAATTTAATTTGTTCTATCAGTGACCTAGATGTATGCAGACCATTCGATAAAATTACATACATATATAAAAATATTACATACACACACATATGCACACACGCACACATATATATATATAAGGCCAAAGCCTTATTCATTTGAACAGTTCCATTAGAGTCAGTGGAATTATATAGATGAGTATGGCCAGCATAATTTGGCCCTCAGCAACAAAGATACTGAATCATAAAATTTAAGCTCCAACTGCCTTTAACATACAAAGTGGGACTCTGGAAATTATTTGTACTGAACCTTCTTGAACAGAGCCTTATGTTTAAGATTGGTGTTTGCACATCTCAGCCTATGATCTCAAAAATGTATCACACATGGACTGATGCTGGTTGCGCAGATGCCCCCTGCAAGCCCCAGCTGGGTTTCTCCTTCCCTCCCATCACAGCAGTTTGAACTCAGATCTCCAAACCCACAGGAATTTTCTTCCAACCTCCAAACAAACCTGCAGGGTTCAGATTGTGAACTCACGCAAAACAAACCCAGCAGGGTTTGCAAAAAAGCCCTACCTAGAAGCAATATATTCGCAATCCTGAAAAACTATATGGATTGCAAAGGAGAATAAATGTTAACTGTCTGAGTGTGATTGTACATACTTACACGCTTAACCTGTTCCACTCTTTGTTACATCATATGTTGTAAATTAACAAAGTGTAATTTTCAGTGCATTAGGGAGACGGCACATTATGCTTCCAGCTTTCAGTCACATTTAATAAAGCTAAATCCTTCTGGCGAATGAGCAGCACCTCTTGGCTACTTTGAAAATTACCCGTTGAGAATAGCTACATTATTCTGCGTATTTATGGAGTGAATTGTTCCTTTCCAGGAAGCAGGCAGGAGAAACACTACTATTAAATGTTTTAAAGTAAAAGGCCAATGCCATCAAGGTTTTTTTTGGGAGGGGGCAGGGGGGGTTGCTATAATTATTGACAACAGTGAAAAGATTGTTTAAGACTGGCTGCGTCAGAGTTCTGGATACCAAGTGTGACAGGCTCTGCAGGTATACAGTGCTTTGCCTATTGATACAAATTGAATCTGAAAATAGCAATTTACTCAGCAAATCAAACCAATCACTACACTGCAGTTTTCTCCTTCAGCTCTCATTTCCCATCCAACTACTTTTAACCACTTTGCTACTTCTGCTTTACAAAGAGTTTTCAGCTGCCGTTAGGGGTTGACTAAAGGGAAGGTGCTGGTCTTGAAATATTTTTAAGACTGCTAGAGTGCTGGGTGTAAGTCCTGCATCATCCACACCTGTTCTGCATTAGTCTCCTGTTTCCCACCACACCCCAAACCCATTGAAAAGGTAATCACTTCACTATGGTTTGTAAAGCAATTCAAAACCATCAAAGAGTAGAATTACTGGCAAGTGAAATTTTCTATTATAAACTGCCTATAGTATGTTTCTAAAGAATAAGTTTCTCTTTCGTGTGTGTGTGTGTGTGTGTGTGTGTGTGTGTGTGTGTGTGTGTGTGTGTGTGTGTGTGTGTGTGTGTGAGAGAGAGAGAGGAGCTATCCTTAAAAACTGGATTTAAGTAATTGTTTCTTTGAGATATTTTGTTGAAGGCACTTAAAGACACCAACAGTCTAGTTCCTGAAAATACCCATAGCCAAATCAAGAATCACAAGCATGAAAATTAACGGTGGGTTGCCTGACAGGAATGCACCTGGGGAAAGTGCTACCAGTTCAGGAAGGCAGCATGGCAGAAGGGAGGAAATTAGAGCAATCTTACTGCGTTGAGCCAGTATAGAGCCCTGGATTAATAGCTAGCCTTGGCAAGGCTTAAATGTGAGGATGTTCACACTGGGCAACCCAGACTCATTGCTACTAGAGGTTGTTGCTATGGTAACCAGTGACAAGCAGCCAACAGGAAAATGAATTTAGAAAAGGTAGTTCAGAAATATTTAAATAAAAATAAAAATGAAAGAAGTTTGACGTTTATGAAAATATACGTAGCTTCCCTCTGGAGGTGCTCGCTCCTTAGCAGGGAAAAAAAACACCACAATGAAATATAATAGAATTTCCATTTATCCCAGCCATATTTAAAGGAGATCCTGCATCTGAGTTTCTAATTGAAAGAAATTGTTTTCTTGTTGATGTGACAGCTTGTCAGTGACTCAGCAAATTAAGCAGCCTCTGAAAACTACATGGAACTGTTAGCACATTGTTCTCATCTAAATTGTTTACAGGAAGCCTGGAGTGGCCCATTTCTGTCTTCTTTAAATCAGCCAGGGAATAGTTCTGTCCTGCCGTGTAAACGGCTCAATGGGAAAACTATTAGTCATTTAAACAAAAAAGATTTAGGACTTTACAAATCTGGTGAAAAATTCAGTTGACTTTTTTTGAAAGAACGACAAAGCACAGACTGATCCTTTAAGAGCAAATTTTGATTCAAAGTAGGTTGGCTGGAATTGTGTTCAATGGCCTGTAAATCACAGTATCCATGCCCAGCTGTGCAGCACTGCATGGAAGAAAAGGTTTCACATGGCAGTGTCCCTTAGTGATAGCTGTGGACATGTATGGCAGAGAAGTAGTTATTGTTGTTTACTTGCTGTGCTATCAATCTGGTATGCACTGTTTAGAAATCAGTGTGTGAACTATATTATCTTATCTCTCACAGAACATCATCCTATCCCTCCCGTAAATTCCTGCTAGAGTACTGGCAGAAAGAGATAAAAACGAAGTACTGTGCCTGGTAAAACAGAAGTGCTGAATGATGCTTTCCTACAGCATCCTACATCTGGAGCATGCTCTTTTCTCCAGGAATACCAGCAGGGAAAGGGGAACAGTCCCAGTTGCAAGGGAGGGAAACACTCACTAAGGAACAATAGGAAGCTCTTCTCCCAGGAGTCTCTGATACCCATTGGCCAGCAGGGGGAGAAGCGTGTTGATCGGCCAGCATTCCACAGCTCCCAGGGTTTAGTCCAGTGCAGGGACCATATGGAGCCTCTCTCAGCTCTGTTCCAGCAGCCCACCCTACCCACCTGAACTAGGAATGGGATACCAGCCTGACAGATGCTGTGGCTCTAGCCAATCACCCATCTGGGGGTCAGTAAGGAATTTTTCGATCCCTTGGGGCAATTGGCAGAAGACCAGGGATTTTTGTTTGTTTTCCTCGCTGCACCTTCAAGCCACAGTGGGTTGAATAGGAACGTCCTTAGTACCTAACTGAGGTACTGTGGTGGAGCTATTTATTCATCACAACTTGTGGCCGTTTTCCAATGCGGTTAAGAGAATAACATGAATGGTTCCCAGAGGTAAAAGACCTGGGATTTGGGGTGTTGGGCCTTGAGCTCATGTGATAGGCTGAGACCGTGTGGCCCTTGCAGGCCGAGGTCCTCACCCTGTGCACCCTCTGTCCCTCTTGCAGGGGTGGGGGGGAGGGTTCTAGGACTCAGAGAGAGCTGAATCCTAAGGGGTAAACTGAGGACAACTTACCCCATGAGCCCTGTAACCCCCATGCAGGAACCAATTAACAGGGCTGTAACCAGGGCGGGCAAATAGGGCAGCAGCCCAAAGCTGCAGGGGCGGAAAAATGGGGCGGAGAAAAATCCTGGGGGGAAAATGGCAGGGGGCACAAATATGCTTGCTTGCCCCAGGCGCTGAAATGTCTAGGTACAGCTCTCCTTTCTGCATTAAAGTTTAATAAAAGTTGTGGCCTGCCACTTAATTCCATGCATCTGTCCTCATTTTGCTTCTGTGTTCACCCATATCAAGTGACTGAATGCCAAAATCAGAAAGACAAGTGAAAAAGCCTACTACATGGTGCCTAGGAAACTTAAATAGTATTTCTCAATCAAGGACATTCCAAAGAAAAAGGATAAAGTTGTGGGGAAGTCAAAGCTTATGGTAAGATATTTTTTATACACACACACGTATCAATAATGCATATACTCATACATACAAAGTATTGACAGTGCTCTCATTTCTTCTAATCTCAGATTCTGATTCTGCTCCAAAAAACAGATACGTTAAATAATGTTGTAGATTCCTTTTGATTCTTCACTTGTCATTCTGAGGCCACTAGTTACCCGCCTCTTCACTTTGTAAAATCCTTGTTTTACAGTTATCATCATTTGTTTCTTTGTTGTGTATTGTGTACTTTCAGGAGCAGCTGTGTTTTCCTTTATAGATTCCAATCATGGGCATTCCCAATTTTTGCCACTGACTCGCTAGTTTGACCTCAGGCAAGTCACTTAGTCAGTTCCTGCCTCAGTTTCTCCATAAGCAATATGGAGAAAACACATGCCTTTCACCTTTTAAAAGGGCTTTCATTTAAAAAAAATGAAAAGTAGTGCTATGCAATTGCTTGGATTGATTTAGAAACATAATAAATCTCTTCTTACTCATCATATTTCCCAGAGCTAAAAAAAACATAAGGAGAGTCTGTCAAGAAATTTTAAAATAAATATTATAGGCAGAGCGATGTCCATGGTTAAGGTTGCACAATGCTTTAAGTACTTGTTTTCAGTTACTTAAAATTTTGCCAAACATTTTTTTCTGTTTGAAGCTAAAATTATCCATGCTTATGCTCTGCATCAACTTATTTTTGTAAAAATCAAACACTGATATGGAACCAGATTTCAGCTTCAAGTATCTAAAATGTTATCATATAAACAGAAGTGAGAAAAAAATTATTGCATATTTAGAATAGTACCTTGACAGTGCCCTTTTAAATTTTGTCAAACTTTTAGGCCTAAATACTTCTCAGCAGCCCTGTAAGCAGAAATTAATCAGAGGAGATAAATGTCAAAAGCACAGAAACAATGTAATCTAGCTGAATTTTATGGAAAGTAAGCAGATGCTTAGAAGTAGAACTGCTTACAGGTTCATCATATTCAGGGATTATGGGGGCAGGGAGAAATTTGTATTTGTCAAAACCTTTAATTATTTGCCTAGCAACTACAATCCCCAAACACCACATTACCCATTCCCCTGGGAAAACCCACCAGGTGCTTTGGGGAAGAAGTAAACTGTATAAGGTTCCCTGTGCAGAGTGGTCTCTGAATTATTTGCCACTCACACGTTTGAACTCTGTGAAATGAGCCCACTGATCCCCTGAGATTTGCCAGCTGTGAAAGGCCATCCATGAAGATGACCTGTACCGCCACACTGGCTCCAGGTTAGCACTCATACTCCTCTCACTAACCTTCCCTACCCACAGGTCCTGGGTCTACAGAGGACATGGGTTACAGAGAGCAGGGGTGGGAAGAGATTCCGCTGTGGAGGCTTCCACACCAGAAGAAGTGGGTCTTGCATTTATGGAGCCTGCCTGGCAACCTCTCACTTCCAAGAGTCAAAGATGTGAAATGTAAGTTTGGCACATATAGGTTCACTCACGTAGTATAAGTGGGGGTGTATTAGATAAGAAAACACATTAAAAAAAGATGGATCTTTGAGCACTGAACTTTCTTTGCTTGTCTGTAATTCCCCAGGGTTCCCTCAGCAGGACATCATGCACTACTTCAACTGATTAAAATAGTTGTTTAAGTCATTACAGGGCATGGGACAAACGGCTATCAAAAGTAATTCTATTCAGAATTGGCACTGCTGGCCCATCACTGTTAAAAGGGAAAAAAGCTGCAGGTTCTCCTGTTAAGGTAGAAGAAAAGACAACAGTTGAAGAAAGTTTCTGTCTTAAGTGTAGTAAAACTACAGACAGGCCTGCACACTTATAAAAATAACGATTTACTAATTAGCCCCCAGATCTACACCATCTGCCACATTAAAATGTGTGGGGAGAAAAATCTAAAAGAAACCTATGTGCAAATCTTGGAGCTGTTAGTTCTAGGGGCAAACTTTACTTCTGAACAAAAAAATATGAACAATATTGGTTCCTTAATTACAGGAGCATGAGTGTTTTTTCATGGATTTATTTTAATTACCTTTGAAGACTTTGACACTGTTCCTGAGCTTTACAGCAAAAAGCCCAAATTCAGCTTTCACTTTATGTACAGTTAGAGGCCAACCTCATTCTGCTACTGGGAAATTAGGGGTTTGCCTCTTCCTGCCTGTGAATCTGACTCATTCCGTTCAGCCTAACATGTGATAAGCCATGTGATTACGTGACATGAGAAAGGAGACATATTCTATACTTTCAATGGATCTGGAGTGTCTCTATTTTTATTCTTTTAAGAAAGTTCTTTTTTGTTCTTTCCTCATCTGAACCCTGGACTGGGTGCTAGGAACTCACAACTTCTGATCCTAACTCCCTCTATAGCACTTGGCAAGTTACTAGCATTTACGTTCACAAAAGTGTCCACTGGTTTAAGTACCAACTGATTTTAAGTATTGTTTTGGGGGTACCCGTCTGGACACATCTATGGCCTGATTATCAGAACTGCTGATTGCCAACAGCTCCCACTGACTTCAACCGGAATTGCACGTACTTTCTTAAAAACAGTACCTAGTTGTCTTAAAATTAAGGCACCTAAAATTTAGTGGATGTTTTGTAAAATGTAGATTTTCTGTTCTTTTCTTCAATTTCCAAATGTGTGAAATGCATTCTTACTACTTCTTACCAATCCTGAATACCTATGAACTAGTTGAGCTATATAAAATACTTTGAAAAAAGAAAAATGAAATATCTTATTTGTGCTTGCTGTAGTATTTCTGTTGTACTCACAATCAAGAGAAAATCCCAAAATGAATCAGATTTGTTGTGGACAACATGGAAGGATGGTTGGTTGGCAAAGGAGGAAATCCAAAGATTTTGGTCTAAGCATGGTTTTAGCTTATTTCTTTTTATTTAAACCTCTTCTTGACTGATTCAACTATAGAATTTTCTGTGTAGTTAGTTCTCTATTCATTTAAATCTGTATTCATACTAAGCAGAGCCAGACAGCCTCTGAACCTACTGACATGACAGTCTGACCACTGATAAGTCAACATTATAATCAATAGATTCCTTTATTTTGCTTTAATTCTCACTGGCATCCCTCGATTAATATCTGCCTTCCAAGAGAAACATATGAAAATGATACCATCTGCAACTGGCTTGAACTGTCATGCAACCATGGGACAATGAGCCACTCTGGGGAAAAGTGGTAAAGGAACTACAGCAGATAAATGTCAATTTCAGGGGTTTTGACATTATATTATATTTAAATGAAAGAGAATGTTGTCCTGGTTCCCTACTGCTCTGAATCTGCTGATTTTTCCCTCTCGGAAGATTCTGATAAAATATGTGATCATCCTCTGCCAAGGCTCTCAATTCTTCTTCGGTGCAGACGGCAGGGTTTATATGATAAAATTTTAATGACTATGGACCCGCATAACAATGTGAGGCACCAGCACATTTTCAATAATGCTACACGTCTGTGAAGACTGGCATCGGGTGATATTCCTACAGCTGAAGCCTACGTGTCCTGAGAGGCAGGCTTAGTGGAGATAGAGGCAGCTCCAGAGAAAGCTCCATTATCATGCAGAAGTCGTATCGATGAAATGGAGATTTATGAATCCCTGCCAAAGAAACTATATTATGGACTGTAAATTAAAATGCGGGCTTAACTCATACCACGCTACATGTTGGAGAGGCTGGTTTCCAGATTACCCCATCTATTTAGGAAGAGGCAAGCTGTACAGGTCCCCCAATTACACACTCGTCAGCTCTCTGTGAGATTCAAACATTTTTAGATTATGAAAGATACCTGACTGTAGTTTCATAAACAATGTAAAAATATCCCCAGTAATTTCAGTGGGCATTTTAACCTGTGGGGTATTTTTCCACTTTTGTTCTTGTGAACTGGATTTAGCTCCCTTATTTTCACAAGTAGTCCCACTAGTTCAATGAAGTTACTCCTATTGATTTACACCAGCATAAGATTGAGGCTCAGAGGAGTTGATTCTGGTCTTGGACTCATTTTTGCCATCTGTGATTCACAACTTTGTCAGATCAGCCACTGCATACGGGTGATACTTGCATTTGAATGGCCGAGTCTGAGTAATTCAAGTTTCTCTGCTTACCGAGGTGTATATTGCTGAGCATCTTTCAGAAAACTACTTCTGGTGAGAAAGCAGCTCTTAGTATAGTTGCTGCTCAACTCCTTGTGAGAGAGTTGTTAAAAACTCTTAAAAGGCTGCATAATGATACTAAGCTCAGTCCAAAAATCCTAGATGAAGAGAAGAAATCTGTGCTGACTTTCATGTGGTACGTCCTCTATTGTGTCCACTGACATGCACATGTTGTAAATCAATAGAGAATTCATCTCAGAATATACCTACTAGGTTATCGGCCCCTTGGCCATTGCAGGATTGTTCACAGTGAAAGCAAAAAATAGACCACACTTTTCCTGCAGTACTTCTGTCACTTCAGCACATGCAAGATAAAATCAGTTCCTTCTCTCTCTGTACCCAGCCAAGCAGAAACCTCCATGTTATGCTAAATAAAATGAATTTACTCTCCACACACACCAATCAACCTCAAGAGGCTTAGACTCCCTTTCTCTTTCCCACCATTTTTATTTTACTTTGTATTACTTTGAAAATGGGCTTGGCCGCATGAAAAAAGAAAATAGCTTCATTCCTAAAAGAAGCAAAGGCCAAACCCCCCATTGCCCTGAAATGGAAAAGAGAATACTGATCAACTTTCTGCTTTTTTGCACAGTTTAAAATAAAATTCACTTCACATTTCAGACCACTACAAGGAGACTTTGCCTGAAGTGCAACTAGTTCCACATGGACCATTCTGTGCTCGTCTTATGTGTAAATGTGCCATTTTATGTTGAAGTAAGTATGGGTAGCTGTACAGTACATACACAGTAAATTATTGTATAATTGCATCCCCACAAGTACCATGCCCTAAGGCATGCCACAAGCCATGATTTATAAAGCAAACCCCAAATTTTCAATGGACCATCTGAAGTGGTATGGCATACAGTAGGACCTGGTGAAATGCTATATCCCTGGAACACGTAAGGGTTATATATTTTGAGATCGTTTTATGGAGTGCACTAGAGAAATGCAATAATATTATACTGGATATTAACACTTTCTATAACCCCACAACTGTTAGCAGGAGTTTTGCTCGGTAGAAATAATGTTGCCTGTCCCACAAACAAGCTTATCTGGTTAACAGGAAACCCCCATTCCAGCTATCCAGAAATATTTGCATTGTCTGTTAAATGGATGAGGCCAGATGTGCCAGAGCAGCACTCGGAACACCTGAGCAGGGACAGCACAGGTTGCTTTATATTACCGTTTTGCCTCTCCAATCCTCAGAACTGCTCTAAATTTGTGCAGTAGACAACAGCTCCCAAGAAGCCTCTCTGCTGGCCAGAACTGCTGGATTTCTAAGCAGGAGCAACTGAAATAGGGCTGGCATTAAGAAGCTTTAAGTCCTCTTTGAGTCCTGCTGAGATTGTGGATCTGGTCCATTTTTTCCCTCCCCTTTCAACAGGGTTCTGCTGGCTTTTCTGATAAGAAAGCCACCCAACACATTTGTGTCTCTCCTAGCAATGCTGGCAACGCACTTATTGGCATGTGTCTGTGAATGTGTCTTTTTAGATCTTCCTATTTCCACTGTGACTAGTGTCAGACAATGCATAGCACCAGAAAGAAAGAGAGAGAAACACGTAAGGGACAGTGATAATCTCTGAACTTGCTCCGTTCCAGCAAAATAAGGACAAGAGTGATTCCTCCTGTCTCTCAGGAGGAATCCAGGACATTTTCCAACACCCTTTCCTAATGAAGCTCACCACATGTCTTGAGTTATTTCATCTGTGATCCCAATACCAAGTGGTTAACACCAGTATGTATATTGTTGCACACTCAGAAAATGGTGCACAAGATACATAATTATAACAACAGTGGATAAAGTACTGTAACTATTCAAGCTATTTCAGCACATGGAAATAATTTCTTCTAAACTATGATTCTCCACTCCATTTCACCAATAAGTCCACTGGTGTAACAGAGTAGATAATCAGACCCATGTTGTATGTCACCAGCTCATTATAAGGCTGCAAATTCCAGAGTACCAAAGATGTAGGAGTAAGAGGAGACGATCGTACAAAGTAAAAATATGATGACAAAGATGAGAGAAGCAAAAGCTCTGCTCAGTTTGCCTCAGACTTTCCCTACCCAGAGTCCAGTTTCATGTGAGGCAGAGTCTCTTCACCCTACTACTACCCAGGATGATTCAGGGTAAGGGTCACTTGCTGCCAAAAAATTGGAAACCTTCCAATTGGAAACCTTAGTTTCTTTAGTTGTTTTGGCTGATTTATTTTACCCAGTGAGGATCTTCACTGAGACAAAGGCTGCTTGTACACAGGGCACCTGCAGCACACATCTCTAATCATAACCTGTAAATGGCATCAGCAAAAGAAAAGAGTGACACTTTTTTTCCTTGATCATAACAGAATAAACAACATTTTAAAGGTTAACTTATTCAACTTCCACAGTTAATTGTGAAAACGATGCTTCCCGGAATATTCAGGTTTCTAACATCCAATTACTTTGATTTTTTTATCCCGTCCTTCATTCCCTGACTACTGCTGCATAAGAAGAAAAAAAGGGTTGTAACTAGTGGCAACTCATTTACTTGCACAGATAGCTACAGCAACCAATGCAAGGCCTTCTACTGAACTCAAAGAAGTTAGATGAACTGTACAACAAATTATTCTAACAAAAACGGACAGCACCTAAAAGCATGTCACAAAGTCTTGTGCACTAAGGCATCCCTGTTTGAACAAGTGTCAATGTTAACTTTCTAGGGTCAGGAAAAATGTGAGTCATGTGGAGAAGGAAAGTTTAAACAAAACCTAAAATAATCTCGCCTATTGTACTGTATATAACTAGTTAGCTAAAGATAATAACGAACAAAAGATATGAAAAAGTTGAGGTTGAAAGTGTGGGCCAGATTCTAGCTGATGTAAATCAATATAGATTAATTTATGCCAAGGCGGCTAGCTACAACCTTTTTCCATATGAAGTCAATGGAGCTATGCTGATTTACACCAGCTGGGGATCTGCCCTTGTGTATCTATGGAGTCTTGACCCCCAGAAAATATATTATAATCTCTATGGAATTATCCATCAACTTAAAAAAGGCCACTAAAAGTATGAAAGTCTGAGATTTGAACAGTTAAGGAATGCAGCCATTTCTGTCGTATCCCTTATTATCACCTCATGCAAGTTACACCTCCTCATCCTGCCTAAACCATGCCTCACTGCTGTGTATATAACAATATTAATTCTCTATCCCAGTTACAGAAGATGTCTGCAAGACAATAAGAAAGAGAATCACATAACATCCTGGTAAGTAATATTAAATCTGGACTAAGGAAAAGGGATGCAGACTGAGGTTTTCCCAAACTTTTGAACTTGTTTATAAATGTGAAGGCTTGATGCCAACAGTAAAAAGAAATGTCTCCAGGAAGGAGAAAAAAAAAAGAGAGACCTCCTGTTGAAACCTATCCAATCATAATCTACCAGGTTTCTGATCTTAAAGTAAACAATATGCAAATGCCTTCATATACTATTTATTTTATGCCAAACAGCCCTACTCTTCATTATTTCTTCAGTCACAAATGTCTGCTTCATGTTACATCAGGTGAAAATAAAAATTAGCCGGCTAGATGTTCAAGACATCTTAAAAAAGTAGGTGTCCTCTTGCCTGATATATGATGCTGTGCTAAGTACATATAATAATTATTTCTGTATCCATAACCAATTTATTAATATGTAAAAATTACAGTAATCCTTCTGTATTTAAATCTGAGTCCTCACCAGCTGGGGAACAACCGAACCTTTCATTTCAGAATGTCTTGATGTTTAATTTGTTTTGTATATTTATTAGCTTCAACTTTGATTGCATCTTATCAGTTAGTAAGAAATCATTTCATTTTTAAAGGCTAATATATGAAACAGGCTCTAGTATAGATTAGTGGCACCTCAACACTGTAAATTGAGTTTGTACTGGTTTTACTGGAAATCAATAAAGATGGATTTATTAACAAGCGGAGTAATGATTCTGTTTCCGATATTGTATTTAAATTATAAATATAAATTCATATTATATTTGACTCATTTTGCCATTAGACGGACAATACCAATCTTTGCCTCCATCAAAATAGGTCTCCCATGCAACACCGACACTCAAACACAAGACACAATATTGGAGGAAATACACCAAATGATGGCTTATGTTTACATTTTTACTTTCCAGGGTTACCCAAAGGATTCGTGCCTATACATTCTTGCTTTTTTGTACACCCAGAGACATACATATACTAGATGTAAACAGAAATTGCTGTTTAAATTACATGCATGGCTTGACGGGGAGGGGAAAGTTGTCAGATATTTTTAAAACAAAACAAAAAAACAGCAGGGAAAAGAAGAGGCCAGAGAGCCATTCCATTCACTCCCACATGACTCATGCACCCTTCATTTATTCAGATTGGTTAAAAAAATATGTCTATCCACCTGTCAGTATCTCTTTAATGTGCCCTTAGGCAATCTCCATTGAAAGTAATGGAAAGCCTCCCTTGTGCTTGCGTGGGGCAACATGAATTGAATGTGCAACAGCCAGAAGGGATTAAAGAGCCAAGCTAACATTCTAGCATTTACAATACTATCATTTTATTTAACTTTTGACCAGGAGCCGATAAGATGAATCTGGTTGGGTGTTTTAAATTATAATTACTAGGTGACAGCATCGGATCATAACACAACAACATAATATTTTGGGGTACACGATATATTTGTCATCTGTATGTATTATAATTTATTATTATATCAGGACCATGTGTACATTTTCCTGTAATGTGCCTTGTGCAAAGACAAGGTCACTTCCATCAGCTGCATAAAATCTAAGCGAAAATGTCAACACAATGAAATGACAACAGACTTTGATGGAGAATGGGTAGAGAAGTGCATGGAAGGAAACCAAAAAATCATGCCTCTTGGAAGAGTGCAGTTTTCTAAGAAGAGCAGCTTCTAAAAACTTTGCAGCTTTGTGTGAATATATCATTTAAAAATTAAATTTCTTCCACCAGGGTAAGTTTTTTTCTAAAATGCTTCATAGAAGAGATGACTTAAGGAAGTATTTGAATGAAGAGAGTGCAATCATTTTGGCTAGGATCCAGAGCCCACTGAAGTCAATGGAAAGATCTAGAATAAAATGCAGCACAGAAGAAGGCATTAAGACAAAATAAGAGGGTTAAAAAGACACCAGTTAGACAAGAAGTTCACTGAAGTAAAGGCAGCAAGAGGAAAGGAAGAAACATGCAAAGATACAAGCAGGAAAAGAGTTGTAGAGAGTGACTAATATGGCCTGGATGCACAAAGGAATATAGATGCCTAAATCTGGGATTAGATGCCAAAATCCCAGTTTTAGGCACCACTACAATGGACAACAGCACCACTTGACTGCCGCTTAACCCTGTAGGGTCCTCACCTCAGTGCTTATACTTTTCACTAAAAGTTGCCAAGTCACGTTAGTTTCTGCCTCTAGGCCTGCACACCACAGCCTCACTGTAGGTATAGATGGCCTATCTCCCACCTAAGCCCCAACATGATCCGCAAAGCAGGGGAAGATAGGCACTGCTCCGCCTATCTCACCTGCAGGACCTCATCCAGTAGGTGTGCTCAGAGGCTACCTGACTCCACAAAAAATGGCAGGGGGTAGATTTGAGGAGGAGAGGAGCTCTGTTATACACTTTAGCACTGTTGGGATGTGGAAGACCCCCAGTTCACTTCCCCCTTTGCCAGCTGAGGAGAAGGGATCTGAACAGATATCTGTCATCCAGTAGTGGCGCCAGCTCTTCCAGCGCCCTAGGCGGCGGAAGGTCCCGCCCCCGAAATGCCGCCCCCAACAGTGGCGGCGGAAGGTCCCATCCCCAAAATTGAATGGACGGCCGGGGTGCCGGCGCCCCCAAAATAGCAGCGCCCTAGGCGACTGCCTAGGTTGCCTAATGGGTTGCACCGGCCCTGCTGTCATCTCACAGGTGAGTGCCCTAAACGCTGGATTAGGGAGTGATTTTCACTCTCTGACATAACTAATATTTAATTATTCAATTATTTCATCATGTGGAACAATTTCAACAGGAGAGATGGAGAGACCCATATCAGAATATCCCATAGACCAGTGGGACTGTTCAAATCCTCTCTCGTCATCAGACAGAGGGATGATTTGAACCAGGGTCTCCCAAATCGCAAGTGATTACCCTAACCCCTGAGCTAAATTTTATGAGGGAGCTCCTTTTCTTCCCCCAGCCACCGCCATTTTGTGTAGAGTTAGATGCCTGCCAAATGACTTCCAGGAGAGGGGTTCCCAGCTGTGGATCGCTAGCAGAGCTAGAAACTTCCCAACAGCAAGGATTAGGCACATATCTCTGACAGACGGGGCATAGCACACACCCCTCTCATCAGCATCTACCATTGGCTAGTTCAGGCAACACCCCGTGTAGTATGCTGGCTTTTGTGGATCACATTCTTCATAGAATCATAGAATCATAGAATCTCAGGGTTGGAAGGGACCTCAGGAGGTCATCTAGTCCAACCCCCTTCTTATTCACTTCCCTCTTCCCATTCAGTGTATAGGAAGCCTAGGAATCTATTTCAGGGTTTCTGGAACTGTGAATGGGTCAAGTCACTTGTGCCACCTCCTCATGCCCAGGCATGGTGTGGCAGCTCTCCCTCCACTGGTGTCTCCTGCCAGGGGCTGCTCTGCCTGTGCGGTGGCCTGCCTCTTCCTGGGACTTGGCGCTCTGGCCAAGTCACTTCAAAGTCTCTTTCCCCTTCCAGGGTAGTCCATGAACAAAGAGCAAGGGGAATTAACACAAATAAACTGAGTTAATCAGAGATAGAGGGGAGCGATCCCCGTGAAGGTGTATCAGAATCTGTCTCTCCCATGCCTCAGGAGCAGTAGTTTTCTGCAAAGCTCCTGCCTTCAGTCAGCCCTTTCCTCAGGAGCTGAGGGTTAAAGGTTTGTTCTCTTCCCGGGGCTGCCAACAAGTGAGCTGTTCTGCTGTTTTTTCAAGCTCCAGCTTTGAATGCCTTGCGGGTCTGGAGGGGCAGATCTAGCAGAGCCCAGAGCAGCTCCTTAACCCCTTGTGGTCCATTTGCGGTTTGTATACCCCATCACAGGATTGCATTGCTGATCCAGTCATTTTCTATGGGCCTAAGTCCCTTCTATGGGCCTAATCTAAAGTCAATGGGTGTTAACAAGACTCTTCCTGTTGACTTCAGTGGACTTTGGTTCATACCCTATGAGGTTCAAATTGATGGGGAAGGCGATAGCTAGTGAAGAGATTTAGACAGGGCATCAATGGCATTCTGAAGACAGAGAAGAATAACTGTGCATCCCATTCATGTTTTCTGACATGGCACAGGTTGAGTTAACAAGAGTGTAGATTGTTTCAAAGGATCATCATGAATCTAAATACTATACTGTACATATATGTCAGAACAATATTATCCAAACTTCATAGAGCTCCTTGAGCCAAGTGCTGTGTAAAGAGGCAAAAAATGTGCCCTGAAGACATGCAAAATATTGTAGTCTTGAAACACAGTACTGCATCTGAGAAATAACTGGGTGGGTCAGCAAACAGTGATCTGCCTTGTGTTACTGTAGATTTTATTCTTCCTCTTTGCTAGCCAGAAGAAAGGCCAAACTCTGCTCTCCATTATACAGATGTCAATGGAGTTGCACCATTCACAATGATGAAACAGAAAGTAGAACTTGGCCCAATGAATTCCAGTACAATAACAAGAAGAATGAGCAGCATCCAGTATGCACTTTCCTTTCAATATTTGTTACCAGGTCATGCGTACACATACAGCATCCTATGTAGGTGATGTATTTGACTACAGTGTAATGAAATGCCTAGGTTTTAAAAGGTAAATATGTTATTTTTCCCAGCAGGAGACTGGCTGTTTGTAGATATAGTTTTCCATCCAAATTTAGGTAGATGCATTGAGGTTCCAAGAGCAGGCAATCTGAAGTGCTCATTAGAGATGTGAAAGTAATTCATACCTGCCTGCATTTAATTTAACCATATTTTCCCCTTGAATAAAGCCTGCCCTAGTGGAAATCAGTGATCCAACTCACACACTTCCAACACTGTTGGTGCTTTCAGTTTACATTTGCAAATTCTCCAGAATTCTAAAAACGAGTCTCTCTCTCTCTCTCTCTCTCTCTGATCTCTACTGGGTATTTATAGGCATCAAGTATAATTATGCTTCTGGCAAGCCTGTGAAAATTAAACCTTTGCAAGCAAGTAAAAAAGTGGGGGATGGTGAGAGGAGAGAGAGAAAATCCATTTTAGAGTGAAGTTATCACAAGCTTACTCATGTGTAAGCAGAAGGCAGCTACATATTGTAATCTTACAGCACACTTCGAGGAGATGGTGACATTTGGCTCAAACTTAATGAAAGCTTAGGATGGGTACTTTAATGATTTGAACAGGGTCTATATCTTGTAGACGAGACATAAGTAATGAAACTGGCAAGTTGTCTTCTTTGAGATAGCAAATGATCTGCTCCCAAAAATCAGGTCTCACTGACAAGCAAGCGAGTATTTTGCACAGCAGATCTTGCAGCACTATACATACTCTAGCTCTCTGATTTCCATATTCCTCACTTTCACCTTCTTTCCCCTAGACACAACATAACAAGTGCTGCTATTGTACCTCCCTGCTGCCTATTTTAATTGAAATCTTCGCTGAGTCTCATTCTTTCAAGAGTTTGCAGCAAAACCATAACTCAAGGTAAAGCAAACAGTATGTGAGGTATTTGTGGGAATTTAGCAAAGTAACATCTCCTTCCTTGTATACTCTGTAACATCTCAGCAGTCCCCAAGATTCCAAGAGCTAGAGATTCTACCATCTGCTCTGCCGTTCCACTTTGGCAGAGAAGTATAGAGGTACAAAGAACCTCTTTCCACTGGCAGCTGCACTGGTATCTCAAGACAGCACTAAGGTTGAGGCTTGTTCATCATAATGAATAGCATACCAGAGGCCCAGGGAGTAGGGAGCATGTGTAGGCCAGCAGAACAATATAGGTGACGTGCACACTACTCCTTTCTAAAGAGGAATACATTAGCACAGTGAATACTGCCAGCCCTAAGCCATCTAGCTCTTGTACCAGATGAACATCCAGCACCTGTGTGTGTCCTCTGCCCCCTGAACCCCAAACACACATCTCTCATTGAAGGGCAGGGTTTTTCCCTGAGACGTACCCTACAGAACTAATGATTTCTCCTGAAAAAGGAACTACACAGATCTAGCCATCTCTGCCTTTCTATTTAAGGTTGTGAGAAGCCACATTCAATGGCTGAAATGTCACTGATGTAATCACACAGTACTTTAGCTGTGCAGAAGTGTGTATATATATAAATATATATAATGTTTGTTCGGTACAATATCCATTAGAACCTTTTCATAGCAGATAAGCAAAACAAAAACCACACACAGTATAACCAGGGGCGGCTCTACCTTTTTTGCCGCCCCAAGCACGGCAGGCAGGCGGCTTTCGGCGGCATGTCTGCAGGAGGTCCGCCGGTCCCGCGGCTTCGGCGTACCCGCCGCCGAATTGCCGCCGAATCCGCAGGACTGGTGGACCTCCCTCAGGCATGCCGCCGAAGGCTGCCTGACTGCCGCCCTCACAGGGACCGGCAGGGCGCCCCCCGTGGCTTGCAGCCCCAGGCACACGCTTGGAGCACTGGTGCCTGGAGCCGCCGCTGAGTGTAACAGAGGAACATTAATGCATTCCTTTATGTGGCGATGTTCCTGTTGTAAATATTGAGCACTTATGAATACAATATTGTTCAAAGACCGTTCTAAGATGAAGACGATGAAGAGAATTAGCCATCATGCTAATGTTTCCTCTCATGCTAAAGCTGTTCTCAGCCAAACCCCACAGAGGAACAAACAAAATACGAATCTCTGCAAAGAGCTAGTGTTTTGCACACAGAAGACACGGAAGGTAGCATTACTGCAGGCCTATTGGGAAAGTAAATAAAAATAAATCAGAATAAGAGAAAACACTGTGGAAGATAGAAAACTAGAATGAAAGGTTAAAAAGTAGGAGCCTACAGTTTTAGGGCCTCAATTTCTGATACACCACAGTAAATCTAGGGCCAAGAAAGTGTCAGGCCATATTTATTTATGAAGAAGATAGTAATATTCATATAGTAGAATGATATTTAAAAAAACATGATCATTAACATTGTTGTGCAATGGAAAGGTTCAATGGGGTAGCTTAGTTCCAAACTAGGCCATTGGGTTTGTGCCACTGATTGAGAGTCCCATTTGGTAGAACACCACGGCCACTCTAGAAAACATGAGGAGAGTGGGGGCAAGAAAAAGCTGACACAGAGATGGAAAAAAAGGAAAAAGACACAAGATTAAATGAATGTTTGGAGAGATGTTTTGGGTCCTTTAACATGACCAGAGGACTTCAGCTTTACTTAGTAAACTGCTAGGCAGTCAGAGAAGCCCAATTCAAAGGGGACTCTAGTTAAAGCAAGCTTTACAATGTTCTTGTTCTAGAAGGTGAGCCCTGTACAGGGAAGTTATGGAGGCACCAGAAGGAGTTTTTTCCAGTCTTATTACAAGTTCTGTTCAGCTTCTCAACGGGAGTGTTTCTATGCCTGTGTATTCCTCCCAGCCTTCGCTTCTCTTCAGAGTGCAGAATAAACCCAGCGTATCCTCACTGAAGTCACTGTTTAGTGTGATCAAAGTCAGAATCTGGCTTTTAAAAAAAAATAATATGGCTTCATTCGGGACTACCGTTATTTACGACTAACTCATAAAAATAACAGAATCATAGAAATAAGAGATGTATAATACCTATTGGTACTAGGTCATCCAGTCCATTCTCCTTTATACCATATTCTAGAGTATACTCTAGAGCTTTGTGCCATCTACACCTCTACCTCGATATAACGCTGTCCCCAGGAGCCAAAAAATCTTACCGCGTTATATCGAACTTGCTTTGATCCACCGGAGTGCGCAGCCCCCTCCCCCCCCGGAGCACTGCTTTACCGTGTTATATCCAAATTCGTGTTATATCGGGTCGTGTTATATCGGGGTAGAGGTGTACTTTTAAATGACGCAAGTGACTAGACTCCCAGCACTTTCCTTGGGAGGTCACAATTTGATATTTTCCCTGATATTCAGCCAATATTATCCTTTGCATATATTAAATATCACTCCGAGTTATATCCCATTTGGCCACATGAAAGAATTTATCATGCTCTTTGGATGGTACTTTTGAACATTGGCATTTGCGCATAGCAAAAGATATGCAGTATCTAGATACTTTGATGATTAGTACTCTGTAACCATGAAAGAAAAACAGAGCTCATAAATGACCCTGCAGTGATCTCAGCTAACCCAACTTTTGCGGCTGTTAATAGGTTCTGCCCATAAAAGTCCACTCATGAGATTCAGCTTTCTGCAGCTCCCCTCATCTCTGTGTCTGTAGAATTTTGCCTGTCTTTCTAATACAATCTGAATGCCAACTCCTTGCAGCCAGACATGTTTCTTTTCTATCTGCTTCAGTCATGCTTTCACCTACCCTTCACAGTAAGAAACTATTACTGCCAATTCTATTAAAACACATTTCATGTATTTTTCAGGCAGCTTTATTGGCTGCAAGATTAATATGCATCTCTAGTTCCAGAGGTCACATTGACTCTCTACAAAGGAGCACTTTCTCTTTTGGTCTTTCATATTTATCAAGAACTATACAAGGTAACCCATCTAACCTGGAATAAGCAGAGGGGAGAAAACCTGCTATAAGGCTAGAGCTATCTATTAGCAGAACCTTGTCCTACTGAATGATCTTGATCCTGATTTCTGAATATAATATTGATAACTCCAGAACAGACATCATGGTGTATGTGCAGGACACAAAAAGGATATATGAATCACACACAATGGTTTAGAAAAAAATAATATTTTTTTTAAAAATGTGGCAACTGGAAAAACAATTGCTTTCAGTTACGTGAGTTCTGATATCCTGGGGAATCTTCCCATATTTCACAGGATACCACACATTTTCTATTTGTCAAAAAGTAAATAAAAACACCATTTTGTGCTGTGTTGGAAGTGACGAGTCTAATAATAAAATAAATACTTATTGTTTGTAAAAATAAAATGCCTTGGCTTAAGAAGACAAAGACTTTTATGGGGTAGTTATTTTTCTACAGGTTGGTAAGCTATGTGTATACCACACACATACACATACAATACAGTGAAGCACTGCAGTTAAAACAGCTGACAACTGGAGAGCTGGTGTATTTCGTACACAATAAGCATGAATGTTCCCTGTCTTACTGCAATGACCCTATGATCTCCTGTGCCAAGTGCTGAAGTCCCCCCTGTGGATTTAAACTCAGTCTCATTCTGCGTTTCCATTCTGCTGGCACAGAAGTCATTCTTCACTGCACTGCTCAAGCCAGGAACAGGCTGCTGACTAGGAGGCAGACGCTGATAAGCAATGGCTATAAGAGAACTTGTAATTGCACAGGCTTTTCCTTCCCCCCAACAGGTATTACGACAAATGAGCATCATTGAAAATTCTTGTGAGCTTTAAAAGGGAAGATAAATTTACAGTTTCGTAGGAGGTTAACACTATTCCCAGAGTAACAAATGGGTGTGTAAGATATGTGCAGCTTAACTCCTTCACTGTTGCATGCATTTTGGTAGCAGCTCTTTACAGAAAGCCTGCTGAAATGAACGGAATGTTAGGGGGATGTAAAAGGTGGGGCCCAATAATTACAGAAAAAAATCCTGTGTTGAAAGAATATTAAGATTGCAGAATTGAGTACCCAAAAGTTTGGAAATGTCTGAATTAAAGTTGCCAGTGCACCCTTAATTCACCACCCTTGTGCTTGTGTATTATCATATAGTCTTTAATTACATGATCACATGCTATTTTTTCCACAGGACCCCTGTTTCATTCAGCGCACAGGTCTAGCTGAATGGGTAGCTATTCAATTTTTTTTCCTCCTCACTGTTTTCAAAATTGTCAGCCAATTTGAGGTGCCAAATTTGAGAAGTCATGAGCCTGACTTTTCAGAGTACTTAGCATCGCATAGCACTTCAGAGCACAGCTCCCATTATTTCGGTTACAGATGTGAGTGCTCAGTATTTCTGTAAATTAATGTCCAAGTGTAAGTGTCCCAAGCTGCGTACCCAGTACATGAGGCAGTTAGTGACGACCTGTGACCAGTGGCTTCTGGGAATTGGAAGGAGTTATTGAAGGGGAAGTCCTGCTCCGCACTTACAGCCCTGGGATGGAACATGCTCTTTTGGGATGGTGCATGAGAAGTCTGGTTGGAGATAGGAGCATGTACTGGAACATGCTCAGTACAAATGGAGTCCTCAGACAATTTAACTGCCAGACTCTAACAAGTCTCTCCTCAGCATGTGGTAACTGAGATTTTTCAGATAATTAGAACTTGACAACATTTGGGTGAACTTTCACAGAAATGGCAAAAGACACATTCCCCACAGCGATATTTCAAGTCCCTGATACAAAACATGGAGTCCCCAGAGCTTCTCTGTTAAACTGTTGTACAAATTATTTTTAACATGGGCAAAATAACCTTTTCCCTAGCCCCCTGCATTCTTGTTTCAGCTAAAAGCAGCCATTTAGTTTCCAAAAAAATTCAACCTCAGGTAGACACTCTGTATGGAAATGTTCAACCCAAACAGTTTAGGTTTGGAGAAGTTACAAGCAACTGAAAACGGTCTCATAATGGAAAGTGTTGAGCAAAATTAATCATATGTGTCATTATCTACACTTCTATAACAAATACATAAATAAAAATAATATAATTAGCTCATATAGGCCCATTTCCTGGATCTACTTAATGCAATAAACTCACATACCTCATATGATGTACTCTGTGGTAGTGAAAAAGTTAAGACATTTTAAACAAGCTCAGCTGGCAAAATTACTGGACTCTGTGGGCCTGATGAAGTATACCCTGGAGTTTGCCCGAGTGAGGGCAGCAAGATCAGGCCTAAATTCTTATTCTTCATGCTTATAGAGGATTAGCTGAACCTCTAAAGCTACCACTCCATCTGCTTTGTTACCTAATCCCACTCTCCTGGAGATACCACCTACTCTATTGTTCCGCTAAACACTCCGTGCCAGCTCTGTTCTCAGCAGACACTGCCAAGTATGCCAACCCCCTTCAAATTCTCTGTGGGAGATTTGGGATGCTGAATGTAGCCTTTCAGGTTTTAAGACTATTTAAAGGGCAAAAAGGGTTAGGAAATGTGACACTATAAAAATGGCAATATTCTTGGTGTTCTATTTATCCTATCAGTCATTGACCAGAGTTAAGTGGTTCTTTGTTTTGCTCCATTCCACCCCATCCACTTTCAAGAAAGGCCAGTTAGGATTGTAACGTGAATCAAAATGCTTTAAAATGTTCAACAATTGTCAAGTACTTTTATATGTAGAAAAAGAAAAGCTGCTTTCCTCCCCTACCTAGCATAATGTTTTCTGGTAATTGTCTGAAATAGATGTAAGGGCAGAATTCACTTCCTTGAAGTATGCCTTTGGGTCTGAATCCAAAAAGCTAAAGGACTAAAATAAGGAAATCAATTCCTGCCAACGTGTCCCTGAAAAGCTCCAGCTAAATGAACTGATGTAATCTCAGCACAGGATTTACAGTTGGTGACGACAAAGGAATTCTCATTATTTCCAGAATCTCAAGGAAAGAGAAGGAGCTGGATTGAAACACGAGTATTTGTACATGGTAGAAATCAGAGATTATTGATAAGGCATGGACCAAACTAATACTTTGTTACTTCAACCCTGACTGCATCTCATACTGCCTCACTCAGGCCTCATGTGATCAAAAGCAAAATAAGCCTTATTTGCGCCAGACAGTGAAATGCAGACAAGTAAACAAAGTTGATAGCTAAAAAAATATATTAAAAGTGAACAATCTGAGTGGATAATCTCTCTCTACAGCAAATGTACATCTATGGATGACCGGGTACAGTGTTTCCTTTCATGGGCAAAACATCAGAGTGAAATATTACAAGCTAAACCAATAGTTTTTGCACTGTACAATTTTGCTGCCTCATCAGGCTCAAGACTGACATCAGGACTTTTATTGCTTGGCTGGTTAGCAAAGGAGCCCAGCCTCCAAACCACAGAAGGACATAGTGCCTCCCTGTCATACCAGACCACTCTCTCAGCTTGTCTTTCCACACATTTCCTGGGGCATGAGCAGCCCTATCCACCAGAGATCCTTGTTATCTATTCCCACCAGTCTGTGAGAGGGAGACACAGGCAGTTAAGTAGATACAATTTTTTTCCCCCTGTTCCTCTTCTACGGTAAAGCATTTCAGAAAATGGGAAAGCTTAATAATATTTTTACAAAAGGGGAAAAAGCATTTGTAATTTGTTGCAACACAAGCACAACCAGGTGACATATAATCAAGCATCCCTAGACTGATGTATTAAAATGCTTCTCTGCCAACTCATGCCCTGCATCTACGATGTAAGAATTCTCCCTCATTTCTTTTTTTTATTATTTACTCATGCAGATCATTATGACCCATGAAAATCATTGTGATGTTAGATGATAATATAAAGTCCTTTCCAGCACAGCAAATCTTTTCCTTGAGCATATAAAAGGTTTGTTCATTAAGCACTAGAGCAGAAATTATTCCTCAGTGAAAGAGAAGGAACAGGTACACTGATTCATCTATAATAACCTGTAGGGAAGCCAGTGAATCAACAGCATTTGCTTCTTCCAATAATCAGACTTCAGGAAAAAAAGAGAAAGAAAAATACTTATAAAATTATTCTATAAGAAAAAGAAACCTGTGTATGCACCATCTGAACTTTTCTTTGTCTCCATTCTGTGCATGGATGGCTCTCCCCGCTCCAACGTTAACCTTCGAAAACAGTTCCATCTGGTCCTAACTATTAAAGAGTAGCAGACCTGCGTTCAACAGCAGCATATTCAAAATTGAAAAGCGTTCTAACTCCTCTAGATTAGAAAACAGTAGACTGGAAAATTGCAGGAGATTGGTTTTCATAGGCCCCCTGTTTACAACTGCTGTCTGTAACAAGACAGCTATGACTTGCTTTGCTAAGGAGCCTGCTTGTGACAAGTGTCCAACTATGAGAGAGAACTTTTGGCTTGCCCCAGTAGTACACTTACAGCACTGTCTTTCTTCACCCTCACCTCTTCCTCCCCTCCCCCCATTTTTTAAATTATTATTATTATTTTAGCTCAGGAAATCAGACTAAATACCATTAAAGAGACTAAAATTTTAGCGGTACAAGAAAAAAAATATTATGAGCAGAAAAAGTTACCCAAGTAGTAGGAAAATAAAAAGGAATTATTATAAAAAATCCTCTCATAATCAGATACTGCTTTATCACATCATATGCATTAAACTTCTCTGAACTGATGTCCTTTTCATCCTAATGTACTAAATTAAATATCTGTTCCTTGTAGAATTTGATTCATCTAAACTAGATTAAAATCAAATCATGTACAAAATCAATTTCACTTAAAGTACAATAATCCTAGCCCACTGAGGCCCCCTTCTAGTAATCACAATAAATGCTGCCTCTCCCCTGAGGGCCACCCCTTCTTTCTTTCCCCTAGCCTTTCACTGGATGCATAATTTTCATATCCTATTATAAATTGTGACCTTGTATATCTTATTCATATCCTGTTAGAGCAACTTGGCCAAGGAGCTGGAGGCGAGACAACCTCATTCAAATATTCCTCCAGGGTTTTCAGGTCAAGTTATTTTTTTAAATTGGGATTGGTATAAACCTCAAGGGATTTCTTGATTTAAGAAAGAACTACAAATATTTAAGCTGTCTTGGGGGGATTATGCTGACATTGGATCGTGGGATTACCTCTCCTATAAAACTCAGGGGATTTGGACTGGTTCGGCGTCTCATCAGGAAATTGGGCAAAAAGGGTTCTTACATGATGTTAATCAGATATTCAATCACTCTTTACTGTAAGCGCCTCAAAAGGTAGCAAACAAATGAAAAGAAAGAAAAAAAGCACTGGTTTGCAGATCTCTCTGAAACAGAAGTAATCCACCAGCATGCAGTAATACTTTGCCTTTCATGTCATCATGGCTCCTCCCAGTAATAATGAGCCAAATTCTGAAAAAAGATGAGCACTGGTACCTCCCAGCAACCTCAGGACTGTTAGATTTGCAGGTGCTCACTACCATGAAGGATGCATCCAACTAAACACTCATACTAATAATTAAGACCAGTTGGCACTTCTACTGCACTGCACCTGTCATCTGAGCATCTCAATGCACTCTACATTATTAATTAATCCTCACAACAATCTTGTGAGGTAGGAAACTATTATTTCAGCTCATGTGCTTGGAGCTGTCAGAGGGCTTTAGAGATAAGCTCCACAGCCTGATTCAGAACTGGACTCTGTAACCATACAGCTCTGAGAAAAAGCTCACAGCATAGTTGAAACCATGTTAAGAACTGCTCTTTTATTGGTTTCACAGTTCTAACAGTTTCCTTGACCGGGCATGAATAGCTGTGAAACTATACCTTCCCCCTCATGATATATATATATATATATAGGAAAACTAGGGGTCATGGTGGGAGAAACAACAGGAGTTAGAACACTTACCTGCTAGAAAAAAAGGAGCTGTAGTAAGCAGCCAGTTGCAATGTGGCCATATAAGGACTTTAGTTGCTTGGTTCTGCCAAATATAACGGGCCAGCCCCAGAAGAGCATGCTGGGGAAAAAGTTCCTATAACTGGGCAAACTTTCACTTAGACAAAGTTAGCAGGAACTAGGAAGACATTCTTAGGAATGAGGTGTGTCTGTGTTGTGCCTGTCATAAATGGAGAAGGGCGAATAAATAATTTTTCAGTTCAACCAGCAAATTGAAAAACCAGAAAAAATTGTTAAAAAATGTTTGGAATTTGTCAACAAAACACATCCATTAATTTCTCCCTTTATAACTTTTAGACCACTGGAGAGAGTATTTCCCTGGGATATAGGAAATTTAGGTTTGAATCCCCACTCTAGAACAGGGACTTAAACTCAAACCTTCCCTGTTTTTAGGTAAGTATGCTAACCACTATGTTATAGGGATGCTCTCATTTGAGCCTCTTGAAGCAGTTCCACTTTGACTAACTACTTATCCATTGGGCCAAAGAGCAAACAGCTCTACAATCTGCTGAGTAAGCATTCACAAGGGAGGAGAGATGGATTCAAATCCCTCCTTTGAATCAGGCAGAGAGATTTGAATCCACATCTTCTACTTGCTAAGTGAGTGCCTTAATCCGCAGACTATAGAGTCAGTCTCACTTGCTGTCTTCAATTAATATTGAAGTATTTCATGAAAAGTGGAACAGCTTCAACAGGAGAGATTCCTCCTCCGAATAGCCTATAGCCTGGTAGTTAAGATGCTCAAACAAAATCTGATTTTAAGTCTGTGTTCTAAAGTATAGCAGTTCAAGCCTCCATATCCTAGTTAAGTGCCCTCATTTGTGGTGCCTGGAAAAAAATTTTTTTTTTTTATCCAACCAAAGTAATCTGGGCAAATTCTCGAACAGTTTCAGTTCAGCCGAAACCACATTTTTTGGCCAATAAACTATTGGTCCAAAAAATTTCACCTTTCTACTTACTATAGGGATTCTTCCTCCTTCTCCCCATCCAATCACCTCCTCCCCAGAAGGACTATGCTACATTTCCGTTATAAAACCATGTATTAACTAACAAAAGAGATAATCCATACCATAATTTTTTCATCAGGAAACAAAGAAATCTCTGATCAGGAAAATGGTACTACAGTTTTCCTGGAGTTGTGTCAACCGTAGTATGGAGAGATGTTCTTGTTTTTTTGCCTCCCTTCCACCCAATGCATCATTAGATACATCTCTCCCCTTTCTTCTATCTGTATAACCTCACATATCCCTAGTTCAACATGCTGCAAAAGATTTTAAGACTAGGTTCAAACTGGAGAAGTAGAAGTTAAAGTAGTCTGGGCTATAATGGGATACTCAATCATATGGCTGAATTTTTTAAAGAACTCTGACAGGTCCCACTGATTGAAACATCTCTCTCTCAATGAGAAATAATCTACATCACATATCTTCTCAAATCAGAATTTAGCTGTATTGGTCAGTTTTAAAAAAACAGAGATGATTTTTTTTATGTATCTTTTTTAAGGAAGCACAGGATTAATGTACAATTTCAATGTGTACTGAACAAGGATGACAGGCGACACTGGGAAAAAGAACTCTAACTAAACTTGACAGGAAACCGCTTTCCATTCACTCATGGAGAGATTCCAGCACCACTGACAACAAGCCCTGCTGATTGGGGTCAGTCACTTTTCAAGCAAAAGGGAACCATCTTTTCTAACTTCACTCACAGTCTCATAAGCCCTTTATAAATAAAGATACCAGAAAAAAAAACAGAGAAAACTAGCAGTAACAATGCAAACACCGGCCGACAGCACAATAGAATCTGCTAAACTGCAATGATGATGTTCATGTTCTAGGATGTCTGGAGAGGAAAGATTCAGTCTCTTTCATACAGATGAAACAAGCTTTATATGCACCATGTTATAACTTTGAATGGTTTGGTAATTTTATGAGCACATCTGCCTGAGCAAATGCATTATAAACGCTAAGCACCAACTAAGAAGCCTCTAACTTTTTAGGCTCACACAAGAAAGACTACAATGGAATGTGTAGGATGTTCAACGAATGCAGAGATGGAAGTTCATTTTGAATGCTCACTCTGGTTGTAAAGTTTTCTTAGAAACAAAGAGGGTCATATTTTCTTACTGAATCTTCTAGAACCACGTACAAGCAAGTCCTCACTCCACTCCAAACAAAACAACACAGAATAATTTTAAAAAGTCACTCTGCTAGGGGACATATATTAACAAAAATACGACTGCAAATAATACTAAGCCTTTCTTCTAGGGCTATTGTTTGTACCAAACCTATTGACTAGATCCACATCCCTTATACCTTGGTGGAGCAATAAGTTAGCTGTACCAGTGAGTGAACAAACCCCAGTTAACACTTTCTCAGCAGCTCAACATCTGTAACAGGTTGTTTCAAACAAAGAGTCCCAGCCCATTACACTCCTGTGAAAGACATCTTATTTACAGTAGTGAAATGTTGCAAACAATTCCCACTGTTGTTAACAATGGTGGAGATCCACCAGTGGTAGAAATGTTGTGAGCCAATAGCTGCTGCCAGCATTTTAAGCACCGTGTTAATGAGACCAGAGATAGACAAAGTGCTTAAAATTTTGGTGGGTCATCAATGCTAAACAACACTGCTAATGCCGGAGGAGCTAAACCAGGGATCAGCGCCCTTCAGATCCCTTGCCGCTTCCCACAACCCCCATTGGCCTGGAACGGCGAACTGCAGCCAGTGGGAGCTGCGATCGGCCTAACCTGCAGACGCTGCAGGTAAACAAACCGGCCCGGCCCGCCAGCGGATTTCCCTGACGGGCCGCGTGCCAAAGGTTGCCGATCCCTGAGCTAAACTGTGTAGACAAGGCTCATAATAATACCCAGCAGCTCCATTTATGTATACTGTGACTCAAACAGTTCTGATGACATTTGGAAATGTAGCAGTCGTTCCCCAGCATTGGCAAGGTAATGGATAGATTAATAGCTACTCTGAAATTCTGCCTGGTGTTTGAAAGGTGATATTTTCTATCATGTCAAAGAATCTGATGTTTCATGTTTTTTTACTGACTAAACCCAATTTATTAAAGTCACCAAAGTAAGTGTTTTCATTAAAATCTAGTCATCATATCTCTTTAAAAAGATCTCCAAATAAATCTAATCACCTACAGAACAATCTTCAGTTAATTTTCCAAATGCTTTGTTAACATTTTACAGTTGTGGGGATGCTTTGATGTCTCTCCTTTTTATGAACTTGCATCATATAAAGCTGTTCGTTTCACACTTAATACCCCCTTTTTAATGCATATTATCGTGTTAACTGGTAGCTAATTTGTTTTGATTGTTGGAATTATATTTTCAAAGACCTTTTAATCATTTTGACAATGTTTTTTCCCAGCCTGTTTACACAGCAAAAGTTTTGATCTCCTAAAATGATGTTGCTCCTTATGAAATTGTTCTCCCATTTAAAGTCAGTGGCCTCTACTGTCACAAACAGTACCGCATTAACATAAAATTGAAAGCAGCTCAGCATTCTGTGTAAAGGTTTAGTCCAAACTGATTCTATAGCAGTAAAAACTGTGTTGGATCACAAGCATAGCAAACATGGTTTTATTCCCAAAATATTATTGTCCAAATTTTCACTGTATGTATCTGACCTATAAGTTTCTGCTTGCAATCTAGTGCTCACAGCATTTACATGCACACAAGGCATTCAGGGTGGGCTCCACAAAGGTGCTCTGATGCCTAAGTCTCAGGTTTAGGGCCTAAGTCCAGTTTTGGCTCCACTGTGATCCACAAAACTCCCACCAAACCAGATAGGCACTTTTACTGACTCAGCGCCTACGTTTTCAGGATAAAAGTTCCCTCAGGGCATCTACACTGCTGCCTCACTGTAAGCATCCGGATACATATTTCCCGTCTAAGTCTGAGACTAATTCAGACACCTAAGTTGCATGCAGGGTCTGGTCCAGTGGGCATGCTCAGAGGCTGCCTACTGCATCAGTTCCCATTCAAACTCTGCTACAGGTGCCCAGGTTAGAACTTTTAGTGGAGTGGTCAGAGCACTCACCTGGGATGTGGGAGACACTGGTTCAAACCCCCAGTCCCCACCAGAGAGAGCGAAAGGATTTCAACAGGGCAACCTCTCGGGTGAGTGCTCCAACCCTGAGCTATGAGATATTCAATCTTTCCTGTTGAAGATGTTCCTCTATGGAAAAATAATGAAAGAGTGATTGGAACAGGGAGACAGGACCTGGGATCTCCCATATGAGTGCTCTAACCAATGGCCTGCAAAGTCCTTCTGTCTCAGTGACTATTTATCCACAGTGGAATAATCATTGGGCCGATTTTGAAGATTGGTCTTTGGAGGCAGAATGTGAGCAGGTATACAGATCGCCACACAGAGCTGCCAACACACCTCAATTGTGACCAACAACACATCAGCTACTCTGGTCCTGAGCATCATTTGAGCAAATGCTCTTAATCATATTAAACTGTGCACATTTTTTTGTGATAGGCACAACTGGGGACTGGGATAGGCCAGCAAGCTTATTTCCATATGTGACATAAAGCCAGAATTTTAACTTGGAATTTTCAACCACAGCAACAGACACGCAACAAATATTTTAAGTGTAATTAGAGTGAAATTTAGGTTTTACTAATTACACATTGATTTGTGAGCTGGCTAGATGACCTGTTAGGGGCATGGTTATATGCTGACTTTGGAACAATCAAGTACATAGCCTATTATTTCTGAAGCTGAGTGATGTGGAGGCTGTGCCCTTGTTCTGGTAGAGTGAACACTGTATCAATATCATTCCATCATGATGACTCAGGTGGTAGCATTATTGCTTCTGGGCCTGGGGGCCATTGGTCCAAATCCACACTAGGACTAAAGAACAAACAGTCTGGCTATGAGCATTTTGGAAGTGAGACCACTAGATTCTGAAATAACTCTATGCCAGTAGGATAGATTTCAAAAGATTTCACATATCCATGTAATAAGGCACATTTTAATTAATGAAGCATTTACGCAATGAAGCATTCAAAGGAAGTATCAACTCGCCTTTTGCCCTTGCTTTGTGGCAGCCAAATTTAAAGATAAAAAAATCTCCTAAAAAACTTTTTGCAAAGAATACGGAATAACTAGACAACATCCCTTCCTCTCTGTAAAAAAAGGTTCTGATATACAGGGCTGTCTATGCTAAGCATGGGGTGTTGTCTTCCTTTGCCTTCATTTATCAGTATTTAATTCACTACTCTATAAAGCATTTGAGGTACCCTGTGGATAAAAGGAAGTATAATAAACCAAAATCCACTGCATTGTGCCACTGTGAGAGCAACTCTTGCTGGCTTAAAAACAAGCATCATTGACAGGCTTTAAGAGGCTGCTGTATCCTGTCCTCTCAGCCTAAAGGCATTGCTGTGTTTGGGCTGACTGGAGGGAAAGACTGGGGGTGGGAGGCTCCTGTGGAAAAAGCTGGTGATGTGAAGCAGGACACAAAAGCCAAATAGCACCAAGGGTAGGAAAAATCTGGGGAGAAAACGTGTGAAAAATCAGACATCCCAAGAACCACAAAGCAACCAACCAACCCTCTTTGATACACTGCATCAGCTGGTAGCAGCTGCTGTCTATCGGAAAAGATGAAGGGAAAACAAGAGTTGGGGCAAGTTGCTAAAACACAGAGTTTGAATGCTTAGTGATACTTGTTTTGTGTCCACCAAAACACATGGTGATTTTCAGCTGGCAAAAAGAAATGCTTCACTTTCTGTTTAGAACCAGCTCTTTACAGGAGAATCTGTAAATAGAAAGTAGAAAAGCTAACATATAGTTAACCTCCACTTGTTGCTAAATACAGCTTTATGCATATAGTAATTCTTGTCAATTTTAGCAATAGACTACGTCACTTCAGAAGCAAGCATTCATGCTGTAGACTCTTGAAATCAGTAACTTTGCTACTGGTACACCTATAGAAGGATGGTCTTTTAATTATAAGTTTGTGTGACATTAACTCATTTGAATTTTGCATAAAAGTGGCCCTGTATTGATAACCTTTTTCCCTTCAGGCTGGAATTTGTTTCAGTGACTAAGGTAATGCTGGGTTTATTTGTTTACAATGATTCCACTGAGCGATCAAAACAAAGCCAATGTGTTTGAGAGCTTCTCCACTTGTCACAAGCATTACAATTGTCACTTATTAAATTACACACAGGCCATCATTCAACTACTTGAAAGGATTGTCTCCAGGATCAAGCCTGGATTTTCTGTATAAATTGAAGGTTTGAATATTAGACTCTCAGTCTTTTATTTCCCCTTAAAATGTCATAATGAATTTTCAGCTTTCTGTATTTCCACAGCATAAGTATGGGGTTTTTTTTTTACAATGAAACTGGTGTCTCCATTAGTGAACCATGATCCCTTACCAAAGGGTTATCCCTCTGCTTCTAATTCAAAGCTGGTTGAGAGCAATTTAATAGTATAATTTTTGGCTCCTTCAGATTCTCCCTTTCATTTTCTACCACTCAGTTCAGCCAGGAGATACTTACATCAGTGAAATTTACCCTTTGCGGAACAAAGGCATCTGATCCTAAGATATCTGAACTTAATCTCTCTGGCCCTCACCATCAATAGGAAACTAATTTGAGCAAAGATGTCCACACTGGAGGAAGTGAGTTACAGAAACCAAACCTTCCCCTTTCTTCTGCTTGTGCTACTGACAAATTAGGCTACTGGAATCTGCAAAAACTAAAAAATAATAAAACAGATCTCACTGGGAATTCCCAGGACAAGGTGTCAAACACATATTTCAAATGGATGAATCTCTGGATGAGTGAAACAGTTCGCTTCAGTCCCCAAAAAACTATTGCAGATTAGAAATTGCAGGGCTCATGTAAATGTTGCAGTTCTAGTGCTGAGGGAGGAGTTTTGCAATGCTCAAATGTTTATGTACAGATTGACAAGTCAGAGTTCTTTCCCTCTTCAATTAGTTCTTTTTTTTTTTTTTGCTTCTTTATTGGCTTCCTTTGAACACCACTCTTAACTGAGGAACACAATTTAAGATCTCTCTTAAGAAAGTGCTGGCTTTGCAAACAACTACTAACGAGGCAGTAATAAAAATGGCCCAAAGAAATTATAGTTCTTTTTTCTGAACCCAATCAGAGGAAAGATCTTGACTTGCCTCAAGTATTACATGGTGCAGCTCACGAAGGGTTTGTGCATATGGGACTAAACCATATTTGTGCTCTACCAATCCTGGGCTGATCTGTACTGGGCCAGCATCAGGGCTTTACTATGGGTTGGCTGTCTGTGGCCTCAAGGGACAGATCCTTCTAGCAGCTGGAGATCACCGGGAGCTACACCCCAACCATACACCCTAGGGCAGTTGTAAGAAGGTGCTACTACATTAACCCTCCAGCACCAGAGTACAATGCTATACACAGAAAATACTCTGGGGGCCAGGTATGGCAGCTTTATGAACTAGAGCTTAGAGCTAGTCTCCACTACCGGGGAGATCGACACTGCTGCAATCGATGCTGCAGGGATCGATTTAGAGGGTCTAGTGAAGACCTGCTAAATCGATGGCAAAGTGCTCTCTGGTCAACCCCAGTATTCCAGCTCCCTGAGAAGAGTAAGGGAAGTCGACCGGAGAGCGTCTCCCATCAACTCAGCTGTGAAGACACTGGGGTAAGTCGACAAAAGCTACGTCGACTCCAGCTACGTTATTCATGTAGCTGGAGTAGCGTAATTTAGGTCGACTTATCCCTGTTGTGAATACAAGCCCTCTCACTGGATAGATACAAAGCTACACTCATACACCTGAGGCTCTGTCCTAGTGTATCTATCCTGGGCTTGCCTGAACTGTGAAGTGTTTAGAAGTGCTTCACGGGTTCTGAACTGCTATCTACCAAACCAATGCTAATTTTGTGACTTAAACCTCTGTCTGATTTCTGGCTACTAGAAATATCAAATAGACAAATCAGGTCATACACATTTTGGGCCAAATTAAGGGGAAAGGGCAGCAACAACGTAGGCATTTTGTGAGCACAAGAGAAATGATGGGCTTAGTGATGCTGCCAGTTAGCACTCAATGTCCTAAAGGGGATGTGTCTCCTTGGGTAGCAGCATGGCCATGGTCTTCTTCCCCCTGTGGATTAGCAGCTTTAGGGCTTTGCCGTGGGTTGTGCATGCTACAGCTTTTCACAAGGCATAAAGAACAGGAAGCACTGCCAATGCACACAGATCTCCCCAGCACCCCTGGAGGCATTATGCCTGCTCCTAGCCTAGGCAGTCAAAATGCCTTTAGCAGCCACTGCTTGATACTGCATGTCCTCCACTCCTCCTCCCAACAAGGCTCTGGCTTTAAGAGCCAGAGTATACACACAGTATACGGTTAGAATGTATACTTAATGGTGGGTAAACCCCAATATATATATTCTTCAAGTAGACTAAGTTTCAACCTTTTTTTGTCCTTGGTAAAGTAGCTTCAAAGAAGCAACAATTTTTATGGATGCATAAAGGATTCTGTCATTTTAAAATAATTCCACATTGCCAATGTTCAATCCCAGTGCAAACTGCCTGAGCCCTTAAAAGCCAGCATTAAATTTTCTTCTAGCCCCAAGTCCTGCAGACACCTTTTCTTACTCACACCCATTTACTTTCTCTTTCTTCTCTCTTAGTAACAGTGTCTTAGTGTCTCTGCTGATAATATTCTGCTCACGATAGTATTGTTGTTCCAGAAAAATGAAAGTTACTCCAGATGCAAGAGTGGGATTAATAACAGAAAAAAAGAACAAAAGAAAGAAGTATCTACCATCTGGTTTCTAATAAAGTGTACGTCTGGGAGACAGTATTCCTGGGTTTTACTCCCTACTCTATGTCCCACAAAGCCTGTGTATGATTTTGACAAATCATGACGGGGAAGACTGTAGCTCTAAGTTGGCATTACACTTGGGGGAAGGGAGCGAGGCAGAGCTGTGTACAGGAGGCCAACTGACAAGGCACTGTGCCTGTGACAGTCACAATGTCTTCTAGGAGCACAGGAGAGGGTGTGTAACTCGCAGCTCTTGCTACACCCTTTTACACAGAGCAGCATTCATTCCCCTGCCACATTAGCCTAGTAGATGGCCCTTCCCTTCTCTGCCCCTCTACCTTTGGAAGAGGAGTAGCACTGTCAGCACTAGACTCCTTACAGCTTTTTCCAGCCCTTGCAGTTCTGGAAGGCACTTTGTCTATCCCCATGCATATGTAGAAGGGGGTGGATGAAGGCTTCTTATATTCTCCCCCTTGCACACTTGTGCAGGACTAGACACAATGTAGCCCTGTATTTCTCAGTTCCCAAATTTATCTATTTTGAAAAAGAGACTAATAATGCCTGCCTCACAGCGGGATCGTGAAGCTCAGTTAAGTAATGTTTGCAGAGTGTGAACTTCTCAAATGAAGGGCACTATATAGGTACAAATTATTATTATCAATTCAGGGGTGGGGGAAATGATTATACCGTGGACTGAATGCTGCTCTCTGCACTTAATAGAGAGAATTCTGAAAGCAGCATCAATGGAGACTGTGGTCTTCAACATACACTAGTTCATTCACACAGCAAAAGCCAAAAAGAATTCTCCTGGCACCTGCTCTGGCACTCAGTTCTGTGAACCTGAGTCAGAGACAGGATTTGCTCTTTGAAAATGCAGACATTTCACAGATACCTTGTGTGGTCTCTATGGGGGAATGAATCAGTTGTCATGGGTACTTTCTGTTTACAATCCCACAGAGTGGAACTGGCATCTGCTACAAAGAGACAGTCTCTCCTTGAAAGCAAAATACTTGGGAGCAGATATTGGCTAGAGGGATGAAAGAGCTGCACGGGAAACTGGACCAGAGGGGAAGGAGTCAGAGGAAAGGAATGTAGGTATTAGCAGATAGAAAATTAAAACGTACATTGAAAGAAGCGGGGCTCTAACATATCACTCAAATGTTAGTTACTATAGCTCAGCCATTTTCCTGTATTGCTCGTGTGCTCAATATGTACAAATATGTTTTTCCCTAGATATTTCAAACATGTAAAATTGTATCTTAATTGCCGTGTCAATTATTTCACGTAAACTGAGCACAGAATGAGGAGCCAGTAATTTTGAATTGGAACACTGTCTTGTTTACTGACTTGCTGTGCGACCTTGAATAAGTCACCTGAGCTTCCTGAGGACGAGTGTCCCCATCTGTAAAATGGGAGGTAATAAAACATGCCTCGTATGAGGGGTATTGTGAAGATTACTTAATGTATGTACAGTGTTTTGAAGTTGACAAGAGCTATATATGGCAAGGGTCAGATCTTGCAAGCCCTCCAGGTATGGAACTCCTTTTGAGGTCAATGGAAGTTCTGTACACAGACGGCTTGAGAAACTGGGCCCTAAGTGCAAGTATTATTAGTTGTCATTCTGTGGGTATGAGGGAGGGGGAGAGAGAGAGAGCAGTGGAAAAAGAGAGTAGCAATCACTTCAAAATATGCTTTGTTAACCTGATGCTATCATGGCTTCCTTTATCAGACACATTTTAATCTTAAGGAAAACAAACATCTCCAAACAAATATGAAAATAAAATAAGTGATAGCTGATGGGGGATGGGAGAATACTCCATTGTTTTCTTTTACAGATGTTCCTATTCCCAAAAAACCCGACATCCTACTCACTTTAACATTAAATTGATTTTTTTTTCACTCCAGATTTGGTTTGTGTCTCAGGCTCAGTTGTCATGCCTTGGCATATTGTCAAAGCATTAGTATGGAGAAACCACAAAGCAGTGGTGTCCAGGGCACTTCACTTGTATTGTGTTTTTATTTTATCATTAGACAGACTGGCCATATTCTCTTCAATGGTTTCTAGGCAGAGAGAGAGAGAGAATGAGAGAGAGAAAACAATGATTGGGTCCTACTCTGCCAAAATATATATATGACCTTCCCAGCCTCAGAAAGCCCAGAAGGCGCCACAGATGCTATTGAGAGGGAAGGTTGGCTGGTGGTAGAAAGAAGAAAAAATAACCATTCCATAGATGGAAAGTGTTCCATATATTCATAGATTCCAAGGACAGATGGGACCATTGTGATCATCTAGTCTGATCTCCTGCATAACACACATCTATCAGATTGGTGAGAATGTTAGAAGTCCAACTACACCTTTTTCCAGCTTCCCCACAATAATTCCTAGAGCAGATATTTTACAAAAACAGCCCATCTTGATTTAAAAATTGTCCATAATGGAGAATCCATCACAGCCCTTGGTAAATTGTTCGAATGATTAATTACTCTCACTGTTAAAAATGTACGCCTTATTTCCAGTCTGCATTTTTTTAGCTTTATGTTTCAGCCATTGGATCATACCTTTCTCTGCTAGATTGGAGTCCATTATCAAATATTTGTTCTCCATGTAGTTACTTACGGACTGTAATCAAGTCACCCATTAACCTTCTTTTTGTTAAGATAAATGGATTGAGCTCCTGGAGTCTGTCACTATAAGACATGTTTTCTAATACTTTCATCATTATTTTGGATCTTCTCTGAACCTTCTCTAGTTTATCAACATTCTTCTTTAATTGTGGACACCAGAACTGGACACAGTATTACAGCAGCAGTCAAACTACTGCTAAGTAGAGAGGTAAAATAACCTTTCTACTCCTACTCGAGATTCCCCCGTTAATTCATCCAAGATTGCATTAGCTCTTTTGGCCACAGTATCACATTTGAGGCTCATGTTCAACTAATTATCTACCACAATCACCAAATCTTTTTCAGTCATTGCTTTGCAGGATACAGTCCCCCCGTCCTATAAGTATGGCCCTACATTCTTTGTTATTGTATGTATACATTTGCATTTACCCATATTAAAACATATACACCTCTACCCCGATATAATGCGACCTGATATAACACAAATTCAGATATAACGCGGTAAAGCAGTGCTCCAGAAGGGCAGGGTTGTGCACTCCGGCGGATCAAAGCAAGTTCAATATAACACGGTTTCACCTATAACGCGGTAAGATTTTTTGGCTCCCGAGGACAGCGTTATATCGGGGTAGAGGTGTATTGTTTGCTTGCGCCCAGCTTATTAAGAAATCCAGATCACTCCACAACTTCATAACCCATATGCAACCATCCCTACCAAATCTCAACCCCTAAGGCTCATGTAATTCCCTTGTATTGGCAAAGGATTGTCTCACTACATCTATCAGATTGGTGAGAATGTTAGAAGTCCAACTACACCTTTTTCCAGCTTCCCAGCCAAAGAACCGTTGACAACTTCATTCGCACCCTACCCACTATCTATCCGTTCTTGTACTGGACTTCTGTGTACATTTTAAGCAGCTGTCTGCTTAAAAACAAAAACAAAACTGCCACAAAATATCTTTCCCTCCAAAGTGATTTTTTCCACCAAAATACCAGTGGCTTTAGCTATAAGTTTTGTAGTATTCAGCTCAGGACTAGAGATGGGTTTGAGGTTTATAAAGCCATTTTTGGATGCTTTATATAATTTGAGTGCTTCCTATGTGCAGTAGAAATCCTCCTCCCACAGTGCATAAGCATACTCCCACTGGAGCCCTACTGGCAGGACATGGAGGAGGGTTGCAGAAATCCTTTGTGGAGATGGCCTTCACTTCCAAATTATCTCCTAGGATCTTCACAGTTTTCCCACAGCCCTTAGGCCCTGAGAGATTAATACAGCATAATCACTAACATATATAGACAGGCTGTGTGGTACTGTAATTACTAACATCACCACCAAAGCTGAAAGGGAAGTGCAGGAACAGTTAGTTTTAAATATGGAAAGCACCGATGTAACAGTGCTGGAATTAAAGGGTAACTCTTTTGTTCTTACAGAACAACCACATGATTATTTGTGTTCTGCAGATTACAAAACAAAGAACAGTTAGGAATAACTAAGGCTTTACACCACAAGATTACATGCATTTATGAAAATATACTTCTTCCAGAATGCCACTCTGAATGAATATACTGTTTCTCTGTAGGGTTAATAAAATGCAGTGCCCAATCCTTAGGTAAGTACAGCAGAACCAGGTCTTTAGAGAGTAATTATTTATGACTTATCCTACCAAAAAAGGAAAAGAAAAAACAATAATGCAAAACCACTTCTACTTAAGTACCCTAGAGCAGCCAAAACATTCAGCAGCCCGCCAGATCATTTCATTTAGTCTCACAGAGAACACTCAGGGGTTTTACAACACAAAGTAAACAGTGAATATATAATTTTGCAATGTCATTTTAAAATAAAACCAATTTAATGACACAAACATTAAAAACATTGGTATTTTGGGTTTTCAGCTTTCTTTCCTGTTTTTCGTGATGGGGTCTTTTTGAGCAGTTCACTGTTGGTTTCTCTGTCCCCAGAGGCCTGATTCTGCAATGAACTGAGCTTGTCCCAAGAGGTGCAGTGTGACCGCATTTTCGAGGTGAAACAGTAGATGGGGATGTTGACTGTTTTGGTAGGAGCTCTGGAAGGTTTTTAGCATGTGAGGAAAGAGGAAATTGGCCTCTCTTCTTTGTTCTTCTCTTAGACAAGATATTCTGCCACCCTCTTTTTCATTTCCTGCCACCATCTACTTTCAGAGTAAAACCCAGCATGTTTGTTTACTGTAAAGGACGTGTTGGGAGAAAATAGTAAGAAGAGTTTAAGCCACAGAAAGGAAAGAGATAGAGAGTGAGAAGCTTTGTTATCCTTATATATAGATGATTGACTGCTCGGACTCATTAATCTTAAGGACATGATGTCCACCCTGCTACATGCTGTACAAATCAAAAGTATGGGAGCTTCTCTGGATACAAAGTCAATTGGGAAAAATCTAAATCTATGTCTCTAACAATGGCTGGATCTATCTGTTGCAGAGATAGTGTGATCTAGATGAGGAGATGTAGTCTGGCTTAATGGACAGAACACTGGATTGGGAGTCAGGAGACCTGCATTCTATTCCTGGCTCTTCCAATGACTTGTTGGATGACCTTTGAGCAACTCACTTCCCCTCTCTATGCTTCCATTTAATACTAACCTCCTTTGTCATAGCTTTGAGATCTATTGATGAAAAGTGCTACATAAGTGCTAAGTATTATTATTATTATACGTGCTGACCTCTATGACCCTTTTCATCAAGTTAATCAGGTCATAAAAAGTATATACTAATTCTGGGTGCATCCATTTTTCAGTGCCAAATCTGAGGCAACTAGACAAAAACGTTTGCACCTGAAATTAGTGAATGTGATATAGTATTTAAAGATAAGGTGAGAGAGGTGACATATACCTAGTTAGGTTAAGGGGAAAAGGCTCACTTCAAAACCTTATATTAAAAAACCCCACACATCCTGGCCCTAATACTGAGAACTTATTTAAACATTCAGAGAACTAAGCAATGAGGAAAATATCACTATGCCCTTCACGGTGGAACTGAATTTGGGAACATAAAAAGTGCCCTTAAACTCCTTTGCTTTACAATCCAGCTCCCAATAAAGATTTCAGCCCAAACAGTCCATAATTTAAATAAACTGTTTCTTTGAAGAAAACAAAAACAAATGTCGCCCACAAAATCATGGCATAATAGTGAGCTGAACCTATTTGCTCTGCAACTGTACTACTTAGACTAAAATTTGAAGGATGTGGCCAGGTGTTTTCCTGTTGCACAAGACATTAATTACCCTCTCTTGGTTGCAACCAAAAGGGACACAGCTTTGTGACATTCAAGCTAGTCCACTCTCAACCTTATTAACAGCCCCCAGAAGCAATCCAATGAAGTGTTGATTTTCCCAGAACCTCTAGATAGCCTCAAGAGGTGGGACTGGCTTTATAATTGGCATCCCCTGCAGTTAGCACAAATGTGTCCTTTTGATGAGACAATGGGAGGTAGTTGCACAGCAAACTGTTGATATCATCCCTCTTACTCTTCTAACAATGTCCTCTAGGTGAGTGATTTGAGCTTCAACTACTTTTTTTATGAGCACAAAGCTGTGATGCCAAACCTAATAGCTACTCTAGCACATTTTGATGGATAGAATTCGGACTAGATAACAGGGGTGGATCACTCAAAATTACTCTGTTCTTCTCATTCTCTCAGAAATATTTGGCACTGGCCACTGTCAGAGACAGGATACTGGGTTAGATGGACCATTGGTCCGATCCAGTATGGCCCTTCTCATGTTATGTTCTTATGGTGCGATCAAATCAGATGCCATACTCAATTTTAAATTTTGGCTTAATAACAAAACTACGCTGGTACATTATCTTGGGTAGGACAACTAACAACAGAGTAATTTTGTAGCACAAGATGACCTTGAACAAAAGTTTATCCCTCTGCAGGGGTGAGATGTAAGTGGACTTAACATGCAGACTGCTGGTAGTCTTCATGAATTGAAGACGTAGTAGTTTGCATCTCATTCAAATGACAAGCATACAGATTAATAACTAATGTATTATTAATATGCATTTATTTCCTCTGCTGTATCCAGTTTTATAGCAGGATGCATAATTAATGTGCTATTTTAATCGTGTTATAATAACAAAAGTCTCACAAAGGAAATTCACTACTGGGTTAGGTGCAGTCAATGATGTCTAGTGGGAAACATTTTCATGTCAACTATAAATAAATAATTAGAAAGATAAACAAAAATACATGTCACTGGCATAATTAAGGTAAAAGGAGTTTCTACAGTTATGTTAAATATCAATGTGAGACGCAGCAGGAGTCTTTTTTTATTTTATTTTATTTTTAATACAAGCCACACAACTGAAAGACAGCAGAATGGAAAAACTCAACTTGCTACTGAGTTACTCATTGGTCTACCATTCGTATAAGGTCTGATGTGCCTCAGTGGTTTATTTCTCATAAGCTACTCACCAGCAATGAGAAAAAGCAAACTGACAAGAAAAACGGCCAGCAGAAAAAAGGGCATGAAGCATTGATGGCTCTAAATGAAGAATGCAGGTCCCTGTACTCTGATAGCAAAATGCACTGATGAACAAGAAAAAGCACTAGCCCAGTTTTGGCAGTCCACTGTAACTTGTGACAAATTAAATGTACTAGACTTTGCACCGCTCTGTGCAGATTCCTGTGTTTGTAGTAGAATATACTCCTACAAGAGTACATTTTCAAAGATCTGCTTTAGCTGAGTGACTCTCTAAATAGGAGTGTCATGTTGAACTATGTGTGGGCTTTCAAAATTGACTGTCTAGTCTAGAAACCTCTCTCTTAAATTATTATAAAAAATAATGACCGAGTTACATAAATAAATCTCCTTAGCATCAATTATATCAATACTGTGTGTCAGAAAACCTTTCTAAGTCTAATACCTACTGAAGGTTTAAACTTCCTAATCTTCTTAAAGGAACAGATTTTTAATACAATAGACCTGCTATTACTCACATACATAGACATGAAATTACCCAGGACTTTTTGTTAGTTTGTTTGTTTGTGTTTGTTTTAAGAGAACTTTATTCTTTATCGACTGCAAAAATCTCTTAGAAGTTAGAAAATAATAGTTGTCTCCCTTTCTATTTGTCAGATATTGATCTCTCTCTTTCTGTCTCTTATGCTTTGGTTTGTTTGTTTGTTTTTAATCCTTGTCATGGCCTTTCTTCTATTTACTTAGGTAGACTCATAAAATCGTAAATGGCTGTGACATCCTGACACCCAAAATCGAGAGCCACTGTGTTACAACTATGCCTTAGCACAGGGGTAGGCAACCTATGGCACGCGTGCCGAAGGCGGCACGTGAGCTGATTTTCAGCGGCACTCGGACTGCCCGGGTCCTGGCCACTGGTCCGGGGGGCTCTGCATTTTAATTTAATTTTAAATGAAGCTTCTTAAACATTTTAAAAACCTTATTTACTTTACATACAACAATAGTTTAGCTATATATTATAGACTTATAGAAAGAGACCTTCTAAAAACGTTAAAATGTATTACTGGCACGCAAAACCTTACATTAGAGTGAATAAATGAAGACTCGGCACACCGCTTCTGAAAGGTTGCCGACCCCTGCCTTAGCAAGAGTGAGAGCTTTGCCACTGCTAAGCTGTGTGTCAGTTTCCTAGCACACCAGCCCATCTGCCTTGCCAGCAAACTCGACAGGACTCTGCCAGTCCAAACCTTCCCTTGCAGGTAACAACCAGTGAACTCCAATTCCCAAGTTCCCTAGACATGTCTCTCAGGCAACGTCCTATCCCTCTTACTGGACACTCACAGAGGCAATATCAAGTTCACTGCCTCCAAAGAGCCAGTATACCCAACAGCTTGTTAGCTCAGCTGGGGTTACACACTCCAGCTTAATACACAGCACTGAGAAGGTTTGCATAAAACGAAGAATAAATTTATTAACAAAGACCATAGATTTAAGTGATTTCAAGTAAGAGTGAAAGAGATATGAAAGCGTTACAAACAAAATAAAAATAACACGCTTTCTAGTGACTAAAATTTAATTCTAGAAAGATAGAGCTTTGCCTAACATAGTTTCTTAATCACCCCAAATTGTCAGCATTCTCCGGTCTCTTTTAGCAGGAGGACCCATCTTTCATAGATATAAATCGCTGGTTTCTTTGCCCTCTTTTTATAGTCCAGTAAACCTTTGGACTGCATTCTTTGAAAGGTAAGTCCAGACAAAGTTCCTTGTTCCTGCTGCTCGTTCTTCAGGGTGCAGGCACCAAGTCCTTTTATTCACCCCCCAGGTCAATTTGCTTTTTTGATTAGCTTGACTACTTTGTTTACTTTGTATGCAAATGTACTTCTATTGTCCTTTGCTTGCAAAACCTGACCCTCGCAGAAGGGCGAATCCACATTTCTTTGTCTAGGACAAACCCATTTAACTGCTCTACTCAGATTGCTTGGTCTGAATATATTTTAGAAACGTATTTCTGGACCACATACATAACAATTTATACAATAACCACACATACATCACACAATTATATTCATGACCAGCGTGTCACCGGCTTTCATAAAAGACCTTACTCCATGCACTTTTACAGTACAATACTACTGTATACTGTACAATCAGTTGATTCAATTGCTTATTCTTTGGGGTTCAGAAACTCTATTCTCCCCGTGGGGCGTCTGGACCCTGATTGTCACAATTCTGTTATCAATGATTTAGATATTGGGGCCAAATACTGTGCTGCTGTAAATGGAGCTGCAGCTGAGAATTTAGCCAGTAGCCATTCATTTTCCATTGAATTTTTGATGTGACTTATGGATTTGGGAAAAAAACAGAATTGGATTCCATATGTTAAGATATGTTAACTTTCAAGCCCAGTTGGTTTCAGAGGTGGATTGTCAGCCCAGGCAAGTGAGTCACAGCCTAACCAAGAAGTCCTAAAAGCTAAAAAAATACATTTTGCATATTCTTTTTTTTGTTCTTTAGCTGATAAATACATACAGACTTTAGGGCACATTCTGATTTCATTTCAATATCAGCTCTTGCCATTGCAAAATGCAACAAGAGAAAGTTGAGGTTTGAATCTTGGTGCCTCATGGAGCTGCCTTGTTACCACAGCAACTCAGCATGCCAAGAAGCTCTTTGTAACGGTGCTGCAGTGGTATTTACTGCTTGGTGAGGCCATGGCAGAATTGTAGCAGTTAAGCCTAGTCTGCAGGTGGTTTGCAGATGATGAGATGAGGCCTGTGCCCTGTGCCTCCCCAACCTTCTTCCCATAGGGCAGGCCCTAGTATCCGTGAGGAGATAACGGTGGCAGCTCCAGCTCCCAGGTCTGCCTACTATTTCTTCAAGTATTAGTAAAAGCAAGGTTTTAATATCTATTAAATTATATATTGGAAGAGGGTGGAAATAACTATTTTGAGATTTGTGCCTGACTTGTCAAAAAGTCAACAGCCACCACAGTTAAGTTTATATATTTGTTTTATTATAGCATAGTATTACGTCTCTCAATCCATCATGATTATATATCGTATCTGCCACTTTCTAAAACAATATGCCCTTCAAAATGCAGATGATTAAAATAAAAGATAATGCAGACTATGAATAACTTCATTTCCTGAGGTGTCCACATAAACTCTGATAAGAAGCTAGAAAGGTTTAAATCGAGGATTTGATTATTAGATGCGGCCTCCCAATACGTCACAATTGTGTAGTTACAACTGATGCCACTTAGACATAGTTAGACATATAACTGCCGCACTTGCTTTTATGGGTATACTCTGGAAGCTATATGTTTAAATGGCATCATTTGCATTTGTAAGTATTTGTACCCACAAAAAAATGTGAATGCCAAATTAGAGGCTGGACTGAGGCTTCTGTCAAAATCAGGCTAATAACAATAATACCTAGTTCTTAAATTGCTCTCTTCATCTGTAGACCTCAATGCACTTTATAAAAGCAGCAAATATGCAGATGGAGAAACTAAGGAAAAGAGAGTCCATTACTTTCCTATTGTTACAGCAGGAATAGAACTCCTGAATTCCTATCCAGTATCCTACTTATTGGGCCATATACCCTGCATCAGAAGGGAGAAGGACAAAAGGGAAAATGTACTAAAAAATATGTAACATGAAAGCTGTGAAATACATTGGCAAATGCAAGCAAATTAAAGTTCAGAGAATTGATAGATAATGGATTATAGGCCTTTTCTGGGCTAGGTTACTGTGTCAAATCCAGTCCAGTTTGGGAATAAATTAAATTGGCACCATTTGATGGCTGTTCATTATATGGCATAAGTTTGTGAGATCTCAGTCCAGTTCCTAATGGATCAGTGCCCACATTAGGGAAAGAAAACACCTTTGTAATTGGCACCCTTTGTGGTTGTCTCTGCAGAGATTTTAGCAGCAGCACTGTGGATTGATAGCGGGAGCTGAGAAGCAGTGAAGCCAGAATGAAGAAGATTTGGAGTAAAAAGCACATGGACAAGGGTTTTTGGCAGTAGCAACAGTGAGGAAATATGGATTTTTTGGTGAAGTCAGAAAGAAGCAGTTTGTCTTAGCAAGAGCTTGGATATGCAGAGGGAAGCAGAGAGAACAGTCAAAGATTACACTAAGGTTATGGTCCCAGGAGACAGGAAGAATAGTGAAGTTGTAAATGGAGACAGGGAAGGGAGGCGGAGGAGAGGGGCTGAGAAGTAAGATAAGAAATGGTTTATGTTTACTGGGAGTAAGTGCCACACTTTTTTTTTTCCTTTTCAGTTTTAACAAGTGTTCTGAAACACGAAAAACATGGATAGTATCAGGAAGGTAAGACCTTCCTGTGGGACCGTTGTCACTTTAGGATTATTTTTTTATACCTACCAACTTTGACAAGTGTTCTTTTAGGCTGATGCTCTGCTCTTAGCCCTTCCAATTTGTGCCTTAATAATTTGAGGGTCTCAGAGCAGTGGAATGCTGTGATGCAGAAACAAACCAATGAATTAAGGAGACCGTCATTTTAACTTTAAAATTAAGGTTGTGACTCAGAAAACAAAGGAAAACAAAAATATATGTGTATGTTTGAATAGGGACTCTGTCTGTGTGGAAGGTAGATTCATATGTACATATACACACAATGAATGTTTCTTTATGTACATATACATTAACATAATTATCTGCAGATATATACAGGAGGATAAAGCTCAGACATTTTCTTTGAGTCCACTGACCACCTGTATTTCTGTAACTCCACAACTTAATCTTGTACTCTGTATTCCCTGTCTGAAGAGAAGTTTCCATTGCTGAATAATGTTTCGGGAGAAATCTGCTCCTTGTCAGCTGATGCTGCCTTTACTGTCCAGACATATTAGCACTCTCTTAACAATTAGTCATAATGTCTGGTGAAGTGCACTATATACTGCTAAATTAAATGATTTTTTTCATTACATTATTATAGTTTATTTCATATAGAGGCAGAATGCAATAGAAGCCAAAGCTCCATGCTCCAGATCACTATATTGTTCAGTTTTACAAACATCCTATATTTCTTTCTCCTCCCCCCTCCTCTAAAAAATAAATGGCATAAGTAATTAATAGAGTATCCATTTTTCCCACAGTGAGATATCATTCCTGAGGTGCTGTGTATTATCAGAGCCACATAGTGATTGGAAGTCTACTACCTACTGATTTATGCTACTGAGCAGTGGAAGAAAAACAAAAGTCAACTTTTAAACTATACCATATAGAAATCAATTCCTGAGTAGATAATAACAACAGAACTATGGGAGACATAACATTGTCTGATTGTCTGAAAGCTAAATTGACTTTGTAGTCATAGTTGGAAATATTGGATTTTTACGCCAGGCACAAAATCCACTACTAGTCTTTATGTGAAGTTTCAGCAATTATTTTCTTCATGAACTTCTCTACTGATAATAAAAATTAACATTCCCTCAAGTGAGTCCTAGAAGATCACAGAACATTGAGAATGCTTATCTATTGGAGGTCATATCCCAATATCATCCTCATGGTTGTTTAAATAAAGGAGGATAATCTGCTGTCCAAAGTTCAGTTTCTTGCTACAAAGAAAGCTGGTCCTAAGTCTCTTTTGAAAGAGACTTACTCCACTATGACTGAATGAACTCTGTTGGAACAATGCAATACACTGCATAACTGGCAGGGAAAATATAAGACAGGAAACAGACCTATAGCCCCCAAAAGGGTCAACAAAGTCATCAGCACAAAAACTGCCTTCATCATTTGTTATGTATACTCCTCCTGCCCACAAAAGACTTTATTTCAAACTTCAAAAAGCTCATTCATGGAAATGATCCCTTCAAAATTGTTTTTGACCATGCTCCTATGTTCATTCAAGCTTCCATGTTCATTCAAGCATGACAGGTCTATGGCAGAAATAGGTTTTACTTTTTTTTATGACTCAATCTGGCCTTATCTCTTCTTAGTTCACCAGACACTCAGACTGTCTGGTGTAAGGCTCTGCTGAAGAAAGTTTGAAAGAAATATATACTCATTCAAAAATATATAGTCAAAGAACCATATAAATGTCACAGGAGTGAGTCAGGGGAATATTACTAGGGTCTATTTACTTTAAGCAAAATAATCAGACTATGGGTCACCTGTAGATCACCAGTTCTAATCTGGTCAAGGTCAACAGTGAAAATTATTAGCATGCAAGATCATCAAGTAATGGCTGCTTAATCGTCCTGGGGAAATGAGTTGGTGGTCTCTACCCAATTCCCAATGGACATGTATCTAAACAACTTGCACCTTGTTGGCTATCTCATTAACAGGGCCAGGAACTGAATGATCACAGAGGCTGACCTACCTTCTCTTCTCCTAAATGTGATCTTTCCAGGTCAGGTTTAAATTACACTTGCTAGACATGTGGGAAAGTAAGCATTGCAACTTGCCTGCATGGAAACCTTCTCTATGGAGAGAAGACTGCTGTCTACAGGGCTGGCCAGCACCTTTTAGAAACACAACATGCATGGAGTTTTATTACAAGCTAAGAGCTTCTGTCTTTACATGTTTGCTGACAAGGGACCCAACTCTGCTCTTGAATGTCTGGATGCAGTGCCTGTTATCTTCACTTCAGTGGGAGCTGCACATATATGCACCTGAAGGAAGAATGTGCTGTAACATCTGGAGTAGTGTCAGATAGATTTCCTCCTCAGTCTATTCATTCCTTTGCAGTACATCATTAGAAAACACTTTTCCATTTTCTGGAATGGACTTTGTTTTGGTATGTACATTCCAGTTACACCTCTGAATGTCAAATAGAGGCACAAAGATTTCTTGGCACCAACAAATTTAAGGATTACTCTTAAATTAAGTGTCCTTATATATATATAAAGGTTGGAGTATTTAAGATAATTGGCAAAAAACATGGCCATGTCAAAGATATTTGTATGTTTAGCTACCTACTTTAAGAGTGAACAGTTTCTCTGTAATGTAAATTGCTGTTTATGAAAACATGTCAGCTACAGTTTCAGAAATTTTGCTTGGCAAAGGTCCTAATGCAATCTATATACACTTTGATAAAATGGAAATGTACTGCTGAATAAAAAATATGTTTTTCTCAAGAAACGTTGATTTAAATGTAAACTGAGGGGCTATTAATATCTTGGAGGACTCTACACAAGCATGGTACATTTTATTTTCATTGCAAACGGTATACTACAGTTAATTTTCCTGGGAATATACAATGGTACTATATAATATGTCCCCGCTATGTGAACACAAAGCCACGTGGTAGGGGGCAAGCTTATACATTAATTTTTAAGTATTTCTTTATGCTCCTTTCATTGCAAAAATCTTTGGTGAGTTCTTATTTTCTTGTGTGTATGGGAGTGTAACAGCAGGCAGTGTCTACTAAAGGATGCAGTGTAGCCTAGTTTGTAGGGGCACTGAACTAGGACTTGGGTTAAATTCCGGGCTCTGTGGCTGCTTTACTGTGTGACCTTGGGGAAGTCACTTCCTTCCCTGTGCTTCAGTTTCCCCATCTGTAAAATGGGGATGATAATAATACTGACTTCCTTTGTAAAGTGCTTTGAGATCTATGGATAAAAATACTATAGAAGAGCTCATTCAAAAGCCACATACCACTATGTAACACCGATAGATTAATACTTCTCCTGGATATCAGCAAACAAATTAATATTCAAAAAAATTAAACAACAGAGAGAAAAAAACAAAACATGCTCCCCAAGTCACATGCAACATGCAGATAAATTCCTTAATATCTAAGCATATAATGAAAGTAAAAATTTATGTCTCACTCAGTGCTTGGGAACTGATGAAAAGTTATAAACACTTCAAACAGGGTCTGAATGAGCTCTCCCCTGACATGTAGTGATGACCTGGGAGAGAAAACTACAGGAACTGACCTTGTTTGCATAGACACGGTCACTGTGCTTAGGTGAGTAGCATGATAGAACTGCTTTGCCCAAATGATCACTTTTGGCTGGTGTTGGATCACAAGTTACTTTGTTATTTGGGGCAGGGGCAGAAGTAATGAAGTGTGGTTATGCTTGTTGTGTGAATAAAGGGCAGAGAACTGTGCTTGGCATGCCCTGATTGAGGGACTCACCCTCAACTGAAGTGCTCATGCTAGGCATGGAGTAGGGGTGCCAAAGCCCAGTGGAGATGAGAGCAGGTAGGGATAAGTGTTTGTACCTGATGGTATGGGCTCTGCCTAAGGGTCCTAGACACCATTTGACTCTCCACTGTGTAATGACAGAGCTGATTAAGACTCAATTGAGAGTCTTTTCTTGTGGATCAATAGAGCTGAAATCACTGATAACCAGATCTAACCATTAGACCTGCGATAGGACAGTGTCTCTGGTGAAAGAGACTGCCCAGCCTCCACTAGCAGTGAGGCTTCCCCACTAACAGCTGAACTCACTGAAAGCTCTGCTAAATGGTCGGACTTCAAGACATCCCAGAGATTGCAGTGGAGCAAGCGGCTGACTTGGGGGCTCCAGCAACCGACAGCAGAGGAGCTGAGGGTGGAGCGAGTGAATGGCGGAGTGAGTAGGCAGCTGATGGCATGGCGAGCAGCCAACAGTGTAGCAAGTGGGCGGTGTAGCAGCCAATGGTGGAGTAAGTGGCCAGTGGAGTGGCCAGCAGAGTGAGCGAGCGAGTAGCAGCTGGTGGACGGAAGGGCCGGCAGACCGAGCGGCCACTGGCAGAGCAGCCTGCGAGCGAGCGCCTGATTGCCAGAGTGATCAAAGTGCCTTCCCCCTCTCCCCAGGGTGGGATGTGAACTCACACAAATGCACCTCTGAACTCGGTTTTCACTGACCAAGGACAACTGTGAGTGGGGTGTGGTGTAGGGAGAAGGGAGGGGCACAGTAAAGGAACTTTAGTTGGTTTGTTGGACTTTTTCACCGCAAGGTGAGAACCTGAGGCAAAGGACACTGCCCAATGTACTCTGGGATGGGTGTTTTGCTCATGGTCTTATGCTTAAGAATTATGTTTGTGGCTTATGCTTATGAATCATGCTTGCAGCATTTTCCCAAGTTAATGCTGGGTTACTTTCCTCTTTTTATTAAAAGTTTCTTCTCTACACACAGACTTAGTGCTTGCAAGAGGGGAAGTATTGCCTCTTAG